>CANSZD010001855.1:332500-389658 GCA_947648045.1 Beta corolliflora | reverse complement strand
CATGTAACTCATCTTTCTTTCCTTGGATCTTGTAGTGATCTGCCTATTTGCCACGATTCTACCGCGAGCAAAACAAAGAAGAGTTAAAAATTGAATGAAACCAAAATTGGAAATGCATGGTAATCGAGTCATATATTCTAGCCAAGTGCAAATGCAAATAAAATACAAAGCACAATCGTACTTTATATCTTATTGCTAAACCGCTTTCAAGCTTTTACTAGTCTTGTTTTTCATCGATCTCCACAAAAGACCGATTCTTTAATCTTATTGCTAGCACAATATTGAAAACTATAGAAAATGTAAGAGGCCTAAAATCACGGTATTTGGAAAAAAAGGATCATGCTCCATAACTAAAGACCGATTTAGCAACGCATAACACCTCGTTCGACATAATGTCTCAAAGATGCGAATCCTAATTTCACTCCCTTAAAACAGAAATTCAAGCAAAAAGAAGCACGATGTGAAGAAAAACACAAAGAAATCTTGCCCATTAGAAACGAAACACTAAAATGGTTATGTTATTCTACTAGAAAACCAAAATTCGACATTAGAGTTGCTCCACTATCATGAATTTCCTAACAATCAACAAAATAAATTACATATTAGTATATGAATTTACACTATTACGTAATAAATTGGGTGAAGCAATAAGAAATCTACACAAAAGAGGCGTCAAAATTAGGGGTTACCTTTAGATCCGAGAACAAGGAAAGAGAAAGCAAGAATTAGGGTTCACTTTAGATCTCATGTTGCTACCGCTGCACCACCTTCGCCGCCGCCTCGCCGCCGCTTGACTCGCATTTCGTTAATTCCAAGGTCAGTTCTTAATCTAATTTCTCGAAATAAAAAGACGAAATTAGGGATTCAAGCATAAAGATCAAGTGATAAAATTACTAAGAATCAACCAAAAAAAACGTAAAATGAGTTTCTCGAGAGAACATTAATTGAATTACAGTTAGGTGAGCAAAGTTGACACTCAACTACAAAAAAAATCACAAACCCGAATGAACGGCGCTGAAGAATTCACACAAAATGGATGAGAGAGAGGGAGAGCGATGTTGAAGAACGGCGCTTAAGAACTCGTGATGAGACATCAAGATCCAAGAGAGAAGAAAAACTCGGGGAACTCGTGAAAGGAAATAAACCTTCTTCGATTTCTAGGGTTCAAGTTTTAGAACAAAAAAATCAGAAATCGAAATAAAAGAAAAAAAAATCAGAAATTGAAAACCAAGGTGACGATAAGGAGATGGAGAGGGAGGGTAGAAATGGAGTAGTTAGCGTTTCGGTGGTTGAGTATAGAAGAAGATGAAGACGGGATGAGAGAGAAAGAGAAACCAAGTTAAGGGAGGGAGAGAACGAAAGGCGAGATACTTGGGGGAACAAGAATTCAAGGAGGGAGGTAGGGGGAATTAATACTAATAAAAAAAAGGATAGCCAAATGCTCGGGTTGATGGACTAGAGTCGCGGGAGCACTTATTCACAAATGCTTGTGTTGATTAGTCAACCTGGAGCATTTGACATGAAATGCTCGGTTGACTAATCAACACGAGCATTTGTGAATTTTTTTTATTAAAATTTTCACAAATGCTCGGGTTGATTAGACAACCAAAGCATTTGTTAGGTAGCAAAAGCAGTTTTTTCCACTAGTGATAGGAACACTACAAGAGGGGGGGTGAATTGTAGTGTGGAACTTATTGCCCAAATAATTCGGAATTTAAAACATAAGCAATAAGGAACTGAAAGTGCAAGAGAGATTTTTACGTGGAAACTTCTTGTCTCAATACACGAAGAAAAACCACGACCTCCTCGGGATTTAAACTCTTCACTATAATAGGAAACCTCCTCTGTTTCAACCTATTACATACGCAAGTTCCCCTCGGAACTCAAACTTTCTCACAAGTTCCACTAGAAACTCTAACTCTCTCACAATCTCCACTCTACACTCTAGACTTAACTCTAAGTCTTTCAAGAGTTCCCACAACTCTTTACAAAAGGTTTACTTAAACCCTTCACCCCTAGATAGACTTCACCCTAAGTCTACGCATAAACACAAGAACTTACTCAAGTTCCTAACTCGAACTTGATACAAGAATTCACTCAAACTCTTCACCAAGTTCCCATTACAAGAGTTCACTCAAACCCTTTAACCCCAAACTCAAATACAGACATTTGATAATATAGTTTAACTCTAGTATGTAGAAACTGAAGAACTGTATAGGAACATGGCACTCGTAGGAACTTGGAACTCATAGGAACTGACTCGAAACAAGGAATAGAAAATATAATTCTTTTGTAACATTATTCCTAAAGCCAGACCTTATTGAATGACACAAGTCATACCCTATGGAATGACACCAGTCAGACAATTTAAAACTTAATTGAACTTATATATATTTATAGCAGTCATTTAGAATGAACGTGGGATTAATCATGTGTGTTAGTGGTTAAACCATTTTCCCATGATGTTCCTCATCTAGAGGAACACGTTCCTTTTGTTACCCATGATCTCCACGATCTCGCTGAACGTGGGAGATGGAAATGTTACTTGCTTCCTAAAATCTAGCATTTACTTATGCAACAAGATTTTAAATTTGGTTTTTAATTAAAAACTATTTTAATTAATAAAACCAAAATTAAATCTTTTATCAAATAATATCTTTAAAAGATTTTCTTTTAAATCCGAAAATGATTTTATTTTGGAATAAAGATAAAATCTTTTCCACAAAAGATCTTTCCTTTAATATCGCATTTGAACCACATAAAATCATTTTCCTAAAATATAGCCTTTAAAAACTCAACAGATTCCTTTTAAAGCGTTGCACAATATTTTACACGCCTAGTTCCTTTAACTACTACTTCGTTCCTTTAACTTAGATAAATAAGTAAGGCACGTCGTTCCTTAGAGAGGAACAGGCATGACAATTTCTTCAACAAAACTCATTATACGTATTATAAATCTAGACTTTTTATTTTCCAAAACCCCGATAAGATAAAATATAAATAAAAGATATTAAAATCGAATCCTAAATTAAAACCGATTTTATTTAAAACTATTTTATTTAAAACTTATCTTTTATTTAAAAACTAAATCTTATCCTAAAACAACTAATGCATATTATTTATAAATAATTAACCAAGTAGAGATTTATTAAGAAACAAACTCTAAATAAATTCTTATAGATTAAGATAATAATATGCATCGACTTATTGACTCTTAAATACTTTGGACTCTAAGTTCTACGAGTTCCTTTTGACCTTACGAGTTCCTTTTGACCTTGTTCCATTACCTTTCACGTTTCCAAATACTTACATGAATCCTAGAAAATAAACTCATATTTTCGCTTTCATGCTCCATGTTGCTCCAACTCAAGAACCGCATGTTGATAGCTCCACCTGAACTTCGGTGTGCTAGTTCCTTAAAGAAACTTCGCACTCATAGTTCCCGGCCAGGAACGTCTTGTTTCAACTCTGAAACGTCATCTTGCTGCTCCCACTCAGAACCGCTCCGAACTTCATATTCAATGTTCCTCTTAGGATATACCTAGGAACCACTGCTTGTGTTCCTTATAGGAACTCTTTTAGGAACTTCACTTGTTGGAAGTCCTTCATGATGTGATATATTCAACCTTCCATGACTTGTTTCATGTTAATGTAATATGCACATCTCAAACACACATGTTAGTTAGATAATCATCATTTGTTTACAATCATCAAAACACTACATGACTCAACAATTTCCCCCTTTTTATGATGACAAACAAATGATGCTTATCACAAATTAAACAATGAACGATGTACATTAATCCCCTTAACTAACAAGTCATGCATGTATATGAAGGAAATATCAACATACATAAACACATCATACAAAGAACTTTCATCATATAAGGATTTAGACTTAACTATACTTGATCATAAGCATCATACATATTCTTCCCCCTTTTGTCATTATCGAAAAGGATCATTCTACACTTATTGTTATATGCTACACTTACCACCATAATGGTTAAACACTTGTTAGTCCCAAAAGCCTCAAGAATCTCAATTTTTCAAACTTAGGATGCATGTGCTACACGAATTTCCAACTCACAATCCAAAGACCCAACTTCAAAAACCATCAAAGGAACTTGACAAATAAGAAATAAAAGTCAAGCAAAAATCGGATTTGAAAGTCAAGAATGGACTAAGAGATAGGACATTGTAATATCCAATTCAAAGAAATATGAATGAAGTTTATGGAACAATTATTTGAGTAGAGGGAACTTGAGATATATTGTGTACTCTATGGTTTAGACTTTTAATAAGAGGTTCTCAACAATAATTAGAGTTGATTACTTCACTTCACACTTTTGAAATCTCTGCCAAACCCCACACACATTCACCTTAATATGTATCAATCAAGTGCACTTTTACTCAACCAACCAACCAATCGTGAGGAACTCATTGAGTGAAGAAACTTGAATGAATTCATCTTTATAATAAAGTTCTTCCATTCTTGCGCTTATGTTCCTCTTCTCAAATCATCAAATTTATGAGTAAGCATCTTCACAACCATATCAAATATTGACTACTAGGAAATAACAACCATATCAACCATATGATTTGATCACCCTTGTTTGTGTTTTTTTAAACAAGAGTGTCATTACAAGTTGTTGCATTTTTCCTAGAATGTCACATTTATATCGATTTCTTCCTTATTTCCTTGAGTTCCTTACCATTCTTTCATCATTAGGAACTTATATGATTAGTACCATCTAATAATATTTCCTTTTGAGCATCAATTGATAAATCATAAAATACTTGCTTCTCACTTCTTCCATAACTTCCCCTCAAAATGTATTTACCATTTATCACTCTTTATGCATCATTGAACCATAAAAAGTCATAAATTTAAATTAGAGCACATGGGAATTAGGAGATTTGAAGTGACATGATATGAATGGAATTAGGAATTAATCAATCAAAGGGTATTTGAAGAAATGTGGTGTGAACCGATGATAGTTGGCTAAGAATAGGTTTGTTCCCTCTAAAATTTAAAGAAATATATTATGGGAATTTACCTGTCTTGTTCCATCAAGGTTTCTTTCATTGTACCTTTGGCAACTTAGGATTTTCATGTTTGATAGCATCCATAGTTCTATTATGAGACCACTAACACTCTTAGGCAAGTGTGTATGCCTTTACTGACACAAAAATTAAGTGTAACATATTTACGCTAGTGTGCATATAATCACTTCAATTTTAATATGTGTAAGAGCCCAATTCGACAAAACTTTTGGAAAAGAACATGTTTACACTCAAGTCGTACTTCATCAAGTCTTGTTCCTCTAAACAGTCCATGAATAGATGAAATTATAAAGAACATATATTCACATATTGTTAAGCAAGACTTATAAAAGTTATGCATTCATATTAATAATTTAACAATGTAATTTATTAATTATGATATAATGTGAATAGGAACAACATACCTTAAGTCATATTTCACCATGCATATTAACTTTCAAGTACTTAAATGATTTTGATGACTTACTTTTGAATTCTTGAACCGCTAGTTCCATCATTTTGATGTCTTCACATCTCGATGGAAACTTTCATTCGAACTTGACTCACACTCATCATTCTTCAAAAGTTCCTTGACATGTTTTTTGTCCTTGCATCACTATGTAACAAGCGAGTAACTTTGTTCCCTTATCATGCTCGTGTACATTTGCTTATAAGGTTAGCAAAAACCCTTGCATAAAATAGTTAGTTGTACCACAAATATTATCGATATAACTATGTACAACCACTAAGTCAATTTCTCTTGAAAACAAAAATTATTGTTAATTTTGAAATCATTTTTCAAGAACAAACTTGATATTGTTCCTCATAGATTTCCAAAAAAAATTATTTTGAGCACATTGAAAATCTATTTGGAACAATCTAAATCCCATGTAAGCAACAAGAAAAAATAATATACAATTATTTCATGATCTAGCTACATGAATAAAAGTTTCCTCAAAGTCAATACCTTTGTTTAGTTATTCCTCTCAACAACTAACCTGGATAGAGTTCCTTTGTTCCTACTAATTGCATTGGATTTCGCTTCCACATATTTATTGAATTGAACTTCTATTTCATGATTTTGAACTTGATCTTCATTTTTAAGCTCTTCTCCATGAGGTCATATAGATGGCTATTGTTGCTTTTGAGAATGGCATATTTCATGTTAGGAATTCTAGTTCCATAGAAACTTGTGAGTTCAACATGAAAACCATCTTTAACCTTGTTTACTATGAACAAACAAGTTAGTTTCAATCAAAATAATATGCTCACTCATTACTATGCACATTGTTTTATTTGTTGTAAACTTGGTATGCTTTGCAATTGAAGGCGCATCACAGAACATCGGCTCTTCACTTATATCAACAAACTTCCCTAGTAGAATCTTCTACTTTTTTGAGTTTGTAGGATGTCTTGTTGATCAAAGATGTAACCTTATCCTTGTTGATGATTGGGACGTAGTATTGACGACTTTTGTCCGAAGTTCCTTTCTCGGTTATAATTTTCTTTACTTTGAAAGCTTGTAGTCAGTACCTTGTTTCCTGCAAAATCATCAAACTTGTTTGGAACTTGGTTCCATGGTTAGATCTCGAATATAATAATTTATGACCACTTAAATATTTAATCTTCTTAGCAATGATTACACATTCTATGGAATATTCATCTTTGTTATTAAAGAAAAGAATCAAGTGTCCCTTAAATAAATATCAACTACAACCAAGACAATTCTCCTTCAAAATTTTAATTTAAACACTTAAGATGCCACGCAAATTCACATGAAAAGGTTCCAAGAATTTGTGGTGCATACCAAATTTTTTGAAAGAAGATAAGATCACATACTATCTTTATTGACATAGTTAACAAACTTTATTCTTTAGGAACTAGATATAAGATATACCTATAATCAAGTTCCTTGGTCTAAGTTTGTCAACCATGATGAAGTTAGAATGTTATCATTTTGAAAGATATAAGTAGATCATCTTCAATAATGACTAGTCATGTCATGTCATGTTGTTGTGAGGAACTAAATTGAGATCCACAAAGTATGTGTTCCCTACTTGATTCCCTTCAAGTATGACATTTCTAGCTTTTATTGATGACGCAATTTAATTGCAAAACAACCTGAGTTAGCGAACTTTAAAAACATTAAACATATTGTGCTTCATTAACTTGACAATAAAGATATATACAATGGAACAGAACTTAACTTACCAACATTTGATTATTAAACAATCTTACCATTTTACGTTGGTTTATGAAGCTACAATTCCTTCATCATAAGCATATAGCGAGAGTAATATTGATTTGTCTATCATCATAGGCTTGGAACACTCGTTGTCGAGCTATATCTTACGAGTTGTTCCCCCTCACTAAATATTGTTTGTTTCTTCATTTCGGGTTGTCATAAACTAAGAAACATAATCAGAAAGCAAACCAAAAAAGAAATACTTTGTGCATTTTAATATTAGTAGGTTAGTCAAAAGAAATAATATAGATAAAGCATAAAATGAAGTAAAGTTCCAAAAATATAGTCTCGTATGAAAAGGAACTTACGCTTGTTCAAGTGAACTAAGATTAATTTCAAAAGAATTAGGAACTTGTGCCCTATACCATTTATAGTTCCACTAATCTTAGTTTACCAATGCTTCCTTCAAATCAATAGTCAATGTTTATTGATTTGAGAAACTGATTTTATGCATTTAATTTAGTGGAAATACAATAAGTAGACAATAGGAACAATTGGCTATTATAAGAGAATAAAGGCACTAATACTTTAATTAGTTAACTCACTTAATCACTTAGTCATGCACACTTAGAACTTCATTAATTAAGTTCTTATATAATTGTCATTTGGATTAAACGTGAGATTAGATCATAAGATCATGGATTTGTGGCTCTAGAATACGTTGTTCCTTTGCTTGAGGAACAAGCGCATCATGCGCCACTTTGTGTACGTTTAATTGAACGTGTTATATCCAGTATCTCACTTTCCTAAATTATAGGAATTTGTTAAGCATGATCTCTTATTATTTTCTCTTATCCTAAATAAAAGTTTAATTTCAATTCTTTTTAATAATATCTAAGAAGATTTTTCTTTAAATATAAAAGATTTAATTTTTCAAACAAAATAAAATCTTTCAATAACCAAAAAGATTTTCTTAAAATGTTTTAACTTGGTCAAAATCTTTTTCCCTAAAACCTTCCTAAATTTTAGCCTTAAACTTCTATTTTCATTAGGACGTGAATATCGGTTAATAGTTCTGTTGATTCATGCTTAATTACTATGTTCCTATGACTATATTAGAGTCCCTTTGGTTCATTTTAATTATGCCAATACGTCTGTTCCTTTCAGAGAAACTGACGATCATTCTTTTATTACATCTGCAAGTTCCTTTACCAATATTAATTATCTCCATAGTCAAACCTACAAAATATAATTATATTTGCACAAAACTTGAAGAGAATTTGGATTGAAATAATTCATATATATATGTAAAAACCATAAAACAACTTCTCTTTCATAACCTTCTACAAGCATGTATTAATAGGGGATATTAAAAATCATATTTGAGAATAATAATGACCAAGATATATAGTAGTATGTAAAGATTACTACCCAATTTCCTGAGAAATGTATTTCACCTTTTACATACTTTTTCCAGCTTTTGTAGTGAGAGGAACTCATGTCTAGATCTACTTTCTAGAAACAACCTCTACATCAAGAGATGTAGGTTCCTTTCACATGACCTGGAAAATAAGAAAGTTCTTGGTTTTTGGTACCCAAATATATGTTGGGTCCTTTATTGTTAGTAAGAGCAACATAAAATATCCATATTCATGATGCACATATCTACTACTACTAACAAGGAACATCATGTATCGACATAAGATATTTTTCAAATATTCATGATGCATAATAACACTATCATTTGGCAAATGAAGAATAATATAAGCGCAATATAACATGCCAAAGATAATGGATTTCCCTAAAGATGGGAAACCAAGTTCCAAGAGTAATAAATATGCATTGTTCCATACGAGTCGTTCCTTGAACCATTTCTATTATACTTGATTCTTTAATATTTAAAAACAATTTGGAAATTTAAATTTTGTCTTTAAAAAAACAGTTTTAAAGTTATCCAAAATTGCTATAAAAACATCAAAGCCAAATAAAATAATTTTACTTGAAATACTATAAGGCACAAGTTTCAAATTAATGTATGCGTATAAAGAATATCTCAAGTAAGAGATACTTACATCAAAGGGGTCGTTGATAATCCTTGAGTGACTTTAAATTGATAATAGATGACTTTTGCTATATTTGTCTTCGTTTGTGATTTGAGTGCATAATTTCTTACTTGGAATGGCTAGTATTATGTGATTGATGTTTGAGCAAGTTTAACCTTTGAAATTCCTAACTTAACCATTTTTGGTGCTTGTTAATGGTATCAAGGTCTTGTGCATCTAGTCTTCCCAAAATCACCAAGCGTTTGATCTTTTGATGATGACAAAGGGGAAAAGATAAAGGAACAAACTAAGTTGGAAAAATTGCAAAATTGCAATTTTTGAAAAAACGAAAAAAAATATTAATTAATTAAATTATATATAAATTATTATTTTATCTTTTTCACTCTCTTATGTTATTTGTTGTTTTCCTTAGTTTGTAACTTTATTGTCATCATCAAAAGGAAAAATTGACAATAGAGGTTCGAACTTTGGGCGGTAATTTTTAAAAGGTTTGAACTTTTAATTAACCTGTGTATGTCCCAACTTTAGGGGTTCTTAACTTTTAGCGGGCCTCGGTGATTTAAAACTGACGATTTTTTTTTAAAATTTCACCTAGTTCCTACTTCCCTCCCTCAATTAACCATTATGGTGTGACCAAAGTTTTACAAGTTAGACCTATTGAGCCAGTTTCAAGTCACTAAGGCCCGTTAAAAGTTAAGATCTCCTAAAGTTGGGACCTACACAGGTTAATCAGTAGTTCAAACCTTTTAAAAATTATCACCTAAACTTGAGACCTCTATTGTCAATTTTTCCTCATCAAAAAGGGGGAAATTGTTGAACCCTAGTTTTGATGATGACAAAGGAACAAAGATGCAAACTAAGTATTGGACTAACAAGTTGTTTAAGTGAATGAATTTCAAGGTATCAATGAAAGGAACAAAGAGAACACTAAGTCAAGGAAGAAATCAAGTTTGGATTTTGAAGACTAAGTGAAGATGTTTCATAATTTGGTATTGGAGCAAGATTGGAGCAAGAAGACTAAAGCAAGACTTTTTGTTTCTAGTTCCATTGTTAAGGAACGAGTAAGAATGGTAAGGATCTATGGCAATTTAGAATGACAATGAGCGTTTGTTCCTTTGTAAGGAACAGGCACTGGGCGCTTAACTAATAAGTTAAAGGAACTAACTATTAAAAGGAACTAGACTTAGGATGAAGCATTACAACGGTTTAATTATGTCTGTTGAGTAATTTTTGCCTAGATTCTAGGTAACCGTTTTATTTAAGGAAAAATCTGATTTTAAGGAAAATCTTTTTATAGAAAAGATTTTATTTTTATAAAAGATAAATATCCTTTTCGGTGTTATGGAAAATATTTTAAAGATAATATTTTTGTTAAAAGGATTTTATTTTGGTTTTAATAATTAAAATACTTTTTAATTAAATCAGATTTTCGAAATAATGCTTTAAGTGGTTGCTAAAATTAAGGGAGCAGTAACTCAATTCTCTCCTACGTTTAACGGTGATCATGGAGATCATGGGTTGATTGAGGAACGTGTTCCTCCGGGTAAGGAACATCATGGGATAATGATTTTACCACTAACACATGTTTTAATCCCACGTTCTAAGTTATTACCACTATAAATACTAATATCTAATTAAGTTCCAATTTGTGTCCGACCAAGTGAATTAGTGAGTTTAACTAAGTAAAAGTGTTGGTGTCTTCATTCTCTCATAAAAGTCATTTGTTCTTTGCCTTCTTACTCTAATTCCACTCGAATTTATTTTGATCAATTGTATTTTGGTTTTGGGGTAAAGGGGACTCTGAGTGAAGTTACGTCAAAGAGAGAAGCTTTGAGTGAAGCGAGTTAAAGTGAGAAAACTTCAAGTGAAGTTGAGAGGAACAACCTGTTAAGGGAACAAATTGTTCAGGAACTTTAGTTTAGGAACTCAAGGTGTGGCCCGTGAGTAGAATTAGGTTGTAACAAAGTTGTTTGGCCTAATTAGTGAAAGAGTTGAGTTTAAAATCCCTAGTGGTCGAGGTTGTTTCTTCTTGTTGGGCCCAAGAAGTTTTTCCTCGTAAAAATCCCTTGTGTTCCTTTAGCTTGTTTCTTTGTTCAAGTTTAAAATTCCGCAAAAGTTACGTTTATTTCTACACATACAATTCACCCCCCCCTTGTATTGTTCCTAGTAAAATAACGGGTTAAGTATTATTTCATAATGCTTTGGTTGTGATAAAAAATACCACGGAAGTAGATAATGGTTAAGTATTATTCTAGAGTACCTTCTCCATTTATTGTTCTTTAGACTTACTAGTTTGACAATAACTATGCATGCATGTATAGGTATACTTATTAGCCCTCTTTATGTTGATGATTAATTCAAACCGTAAAACTTGTTATTATATGTGAAATGTTATAGTTATTATATGTGGCAATATGAAATTTGTTAATTTTCTTCCTTATTTAACAAGAATATCCATCTCATGACAAATATTTGAACAAGAAAATTGATATGTATAAGGAGATAGCAATAGTGGCGGGTAAAGACATGGCACGAGGTAATTTCGAAAGACATTCGGCGACATTCAAAATACTTCAAGTGGGCAACCTAGTAGTGCTGAAATTGAGTCTACCAAGTCGGACGGTGGAAATTCTTCGAGCCCGGATCTCATAGGAAGAGGCCTCGAGTTGAAGACGAAGGGGTGATTTGCAACATATCTCTACTCAACTAGGTGAAGTTGTTGTCGGTGCTCCAAAAAAAATCGGACAACCAACTTGATGTGGGGAAACTTTACGAGGAAATCATGAAGATGGATGACTTTGAAGAAGCTATCCGCATTGTTGCTTTTGACCACTTGGTTGAGCGTGAGATGCTTGCTAAAGCTTTCTTGACCAAAAGTGAATCTCTTCGCAAGCTTTGGCTCCAAAATATGTCAAGACTCTACTCTAATTTTTTAGTAGCTAACTTTGTGTTGTGAACTATCTACTATTTTGAAGGTTTTGATGTGGACTATTGTTATGCCTAATAGTCTCAATAGTATTGTGCTATGACATGTTAGAAACCTTGGGAATGTTATAAAAATGACTTTTTTTTCTAGCAATCTCTCGCTTTTTTTTATTTGCTATATTTGTTGTGCACGATTTTCAAAGCATTATTTAACTCTTAATATCTCTTATTTCGCTTAAGTAAAAATTATAAAAATTTGATATTATGAATCTACACGTCGAGACGAATCTAACAAGATCACACATGACTATATTTTTACTTATAAAATAATCAAAATAATCGGTCAAAGTAGTGGCCTCATTCCCAAGGCAACAAATGTAGCAAATAAAAAAAAAGCGGAGGAGTATTAGTTTGCTCAAAATTTTTAAGGAAGCCAATAATAATTTTTCTAGCAAAAATGTTATAAGAATGACTTTTTTTTTCTAGCAAAAATGTTATATTCATCTTCCCATAATAATTTAAGGAAGCCAATAGATATATATTTATATAAGAGTTTAAAAAAAAGTAATAAAAGAACAATAACTAACACTCAAGAGGAAGCCAATAGATATATATTTATATAAGAGTTAAAAAAAAAGTAATAAAAGAACAATAACTAACACTCAAGAGGTAGCAACTAGATTAATTAATAGTTGAAACTGATTTTCTATTGAACCAAACAATGGAAAATGCTTATAGTGGAAAACCATTTACCATGCAACCAAACAAAGGAAAATGCTTATGAAATTGAGTTTTCCTCTGTAAAAGGTTTTCCTTGTAAACTTATTTTCAGTTGAAAGTGTTTTACGCTCTACCAAACGGAGCCTAATTCACTATGGCTGCTTGATAGCATAATGCCATATTCTGTTAAGTGTTAAGAATATCTAAGCTATTATGTCCAGACTCCAGAATGTATCTTTCGATTTATTTTCTTTCTTGATTAATCTGGGAAATTCTGCTGTACTGAAACTCATTAACATCTTTCCAGTTCTGTTTTGTCGAATTATTATTGATAAATTTCAAGGAAATACTCCATCATGAATGGTTTGAATTGTATGATAGTGTAACCTTCATTTGTCTGCTCTTTTACTCTGTCGACCAGATAAAAATCTTTAACAAGTAAAAACAAATCTGAGTTCAAACATTGGCGAGGAAACTTATACAGGAACTTCATATATCATGTCATTGAATTAAAAGAGCCCCTTAATGAAACTAAAGGTCCTCTTCTTTTGCAAAGGAAATCATTTTGTATTACAAGGATGTGCAAAAGTGTCCAATCCTAGTAGAGTTCGACAAACAAACACTGTGATTTGGTTACTCCCTGCATTTCAATTATATAAGTCACAAAAGGTTCTCGAAATTTTAGTTTGACAACGATGTTGCTTGAAGTAGGTAATTTCTCTAAAAATTGTACCATTAGATTCGCCTTAACAAGTCGTTTCTTGATATTGATAATAACATAGTTTCATATTGTTATCTTCCAATTATTTTTGTCTATAAATATTAACTATAACTAAGGGCTATAATTCTACCTTAAAATTTTTGCATGTTTTACGAAGAAGGAACAGAGGGAGAAGCAAATTCTACTTTTAACATAAACTTACCACTCTATAAGAACCACAACCTATAATTTGGACCAAGTAAAAGATATGAGAATGAATTAATGTTGAAAGTTGTAATTCTATGATTGATTACCACATTCTAGCAATACTTTCTGATGTGCGTTTCTGGGGTTCTCTGTTGCAAATTTTAGGAAATCTGTGTTATGATATCTGAAGATAATGAGCTTTTAGGACTGATTTATAGCCAATGTTCCCTTTACCAACCGATCAAAAGATTATATCAGCTTCCATAGATACATAAACTTTGACAAATTATATAGTTATTGAGCCAATGGAAAACTCAACTTCAAATTCAGAATATGTAAGGTAGCAACATTATTAAATACTAAACAGGTGGACGATTTCCGCCTTTCCGGTCCTTCCATAACATCTCTTCCACAATCTAAGCCTTGATCCTAGTTGCCTGATAAGCTTGATTGTGGTGCGAGTCGCATGACCAAGGAGCAGAATTGCCATCAAAAAGCCAAGTGATTAGGGAGATTTTTATTGTGGTGTAAAGTATTTTGTGTCTTTTGTTTAATGACAGAAAGGTCACAGATCTGTAGTAAGTCATTGTTGTTGCTGACACTGCAATCCACATGGTTATCATCAGAATGACCACAAAAAGTCGCTTACAAGGAAGGCCGCTTATAAGAAGAAAGATGATACTTAGAGATGAAACTAGTCCTATTGTATTGAAAACTGTTGTCTTGCCAAGTGCCTCTGGAGGACTGATTCCAAATTGGAAAGCCATGGTTGCTTTCAGGTAGGGGTCTTCAAAAATATCCGATCCGGTCGATTTCCGGGTTTTCGGATATCCGATCCGATTTTTTAGTTTTCGGATATTTCGGATCGCATACGGATCGGAAATTTTCATTTTCGTATATCCGAAAATATCCGAAACATGAGCATTTTTCGTATTTTTTCCGCATATTTTCAGATATCCGATCCGAAATATCCAAAAATATCTGTTTTTAAGGTCGGATATCCGAAATATCCGATAATCCGATCCAATCCGTCACTTATTTTATGAACTTTTCATTTAAAAAATTCAATTTTTTAGTTATCTGATTTTTTCGGATCGGATTCGGATCGCATTTTTCCCGATCCGAAATTTTCGGATATCCAAAATGAACACCCCTACTTTCAGGCATGCCACCACCATTAGTGTCCTGTGCAAGAACAACCCAGAGGAAATTCTTCTTACCATGGGGCTCCCGAAAGGGAGCCCAAAAAAAATCATATAGCCTTAGCAATGAAAGGAATTAAAAATTAAACTTCCTTCATTTCAAAATATAAGGCTTGTTTGTATTTCTTTTTGCTGGAATTAAGATAAGTGGATTGAAAACAATTAAAAAGTACAATTAATAAGATTAAGGGATTTAAAAATGAGAGAAGAGAGAAATTGTGTAATGGTTAGAGTGAGAGTATACAAGGAGAGTTAAGGAAAGAGAAAATTTAGGAAAAAGAGTCAAATATTTCAAATTTCATTAATATGGATCCAGTTATTCATAGAAAAATGAGTACATAATAGAAATAAAACTATGCAATGAGGGTAATTTAGGAAAAATAATATTTTAAAATAGAACAAGCATTATATTTTTGAGACGGAGGGAGTACTTCGTCTAAGTTAGAACTTTACAAAATTACATTTTGGTCGGAAAAAAACATTATTTACTAGTGAGTAATCTACCCATTAGAAATAGACATTAATAGTAGAGTTCAACTCAGAGTTGTTAAATGTGTTTAATTGTTTATTTCTAGTGAATAGTCTACCCTATGGATAAATGTATAAATCTCCATCTTTACCAATCAACTAGTATTTTGGCCTGAGCGATGCCTCGGGTTAGTTACAATTATCAAATATATTATTATAAATTTCATATTGATTTTATTAACTTTTTGTAATATTCTGTCTAATGCAAAATTGAAAAATGGATGTTATGGCATGATACGTTATTTAAAAAAAAAACTTCTAAGGAATTGGGGATAAAATAATAATTTCAATGGAATTGGGGTAAGAGAATGTTATTACTTAATAAAAGTGTAAGAGATAAAAAAAACTTGTCTATGTCTTTATAATTACATATAATTATAAGACTTTATTATGTTTTACTTTGAAACATTAAGTATTGAAATTGTAGTGGATTAGTGGTCGAACTCTCACATTTCATTTCAAAGGTAATGAGTTTTGCTTTGATAGGAATGTCTTTTAATATATTTGTATAGATCATATTACAAATTTACGATGATTTGTTTTCTTCCAAAGGAATTGTATGACCTTTGACGACACGTTTGGTAGTTGGTTATAAATGGTGGTAATGGGAATGAATTTGTATGTAAATTTGTGAAGAAAGTCATTGTTCATTCCCATGGTAATGCTAATTTATCCTAAAGTGTCTATTTTTCTTCTTGAATTTTCATTCCCATCTAATACCACCTTGCAGTGACGGAGCCACTAAGCATGCTACCCCTAAAAAAACAATTATTATCTTTTCATTTGCTTGACATATAAGTAGTGTAGTGCAGCTGGTTGTTTTGAAACTTAAAAAAAGGTAATAACAAATGTTGAGCGTCCCGTGTTCGAGACTCTCTACAACTTCATTTTTAATGCTTAATTCTATTTCTATTTCCTCTAGTTTCTATCAACTACTGCTGCTTGTATGTATAGTTGTTTTTCGCTAACTTGACTCACTCCACCACCCATTACTTGAAAGCAATGACTTTTCCCACTAAATAATACCAAAATTCAATTACCTTGCTAGTTTAAGAACAAATATATTTTAAGCATTTTGCTTACATAAGGAGAATCTTATATAGGCTATTAGCAGACTAACGATTTAATTTAATTTAATTTACAAAGTCAAATTGAATTATAGAATAGTTTATAATTCATCTCTTGCCTTAGCAATTTAAGTTACAAAGTCTAATTGAATTATAGAGTAGTTTACATAATTCATGTCTTATCTATCTATATTTTACTTTACACTTTGTTAATAATTAGCTTTGAAATGTGTGATTCGCATGTTTTAAAAAGATTAAAATTTACTTTTTTTTTTATCCTATTCACTCTTGAAAAGTAAAAGTTTTTTTATGGCAAAAACTTTCCAACATTAAGGATATGTTTTTTCACCTTATTTTTGGTTATCTTATCTTATATTACCTTTTCAGAGCTTTTCTTATTTTTCAAGTTTACTTAATTTTTCTAAACTTTTTCTGAACTAGTTTGAACTTTTCTTATTTTCTTTTTTTTTGGAACTCTTCTAAACTTTTCTCTTTTTTTTTCTTCTGAACTTTCTTATTTTTCTGAAAATAAGCAAAAATAAGGAGAAGAAGACAAACCCTAATCATATTAGGTGATTTATAAATTAATAAACACATAGTCATATAGTCATGTGTTACTTCAAAAAAAAGTCTAATTGGGTGTTAATTGTTCAATTTTGTCTCGATGTATATTCTTTCATCTCAAAATGATTACTTGCGAAAGAGTAGGTATTCAATTTTAAATCAATATTAGAATATGAGAACTCGATGCCAATTGTAATTTAATCGATTAAAGTAATATTAGGTCATATATATTACTCTTCGATTTTTGTGTTTTAAAGTTGGTATTCAATTCCCCTCAAAAAAAAAGTTGGTATTCGATAATAGTGCATTATTATGCTACCCCTCACTCTAAATCCTGGATCCGTCACTGCCACCTTGTTAGGTGGTAATGAGTGGTAATGAAAATTAGGGGTGAGATTGCTTTCCCATGGAGAAAAGACACAAACTTGGGGGTTGAAATTGCCTCCCCATGGAGATTTTAAGGATGCTTCCCTTGTAACCTACACTTAAAATTCATTCCCATTACCGTAATTTATTAACGACTACCAAATAGTGAAATCAAATTTTCACGATGTTTTGTTTTCTTCCAAAGGAATTGTATGACCTTGGGAGTCAATCAATTTTCATATCCGTGAAACTCATTCATTCATTTCTTAGCGCGTTTCGATTGGCTGAATTAGTAGTATTTTCAACAATATGTCCGAGTAATTGAACTTTCTACAAAGCGTTGATCATTCAAAATGTCAGCCTTATCACTTTCGGTTGGGTTGTAAACATATATATAATACTAGATTACTAGCTTCTATGCACGCGATGCGTGCGACAACATTTTTTCTGGTCGGACTTTCGTATTCTCAAACAACTTACATTATATGCGTGCGATACATGTGTCGAAAACTTTTTATAATAGTGTAAGTTGAAAAAAAAATTCAATATGATAAACAAAATATGCACTTACCTTTAATATATCATTTAAAAAATAGACATAAGAACACCTGGTATTTTAATTTCTTAAGTTTGAATTTTATTTTATTTATCTCTTTTTCGATTTGATTACTTTTTTATTTCTTCATTTTTATTGCTAATTCAAGTTTATTACAAAAATTTTAATCAATTTATATTTGTTAGATATCTTCTGTATTTGTGGGCAAATTCCTATTAGTGTTGACTTTCTTAATTGGCTTGTAGAAAAAATTTAAGAATAGTTTTATTTTTTGTTAAGGTACTTGATGTGTGTTGTGAATATTAAGTGGTATATTTTAAGTTTTAAAAAACTATGAGGCTTTTGAGTAATTTAATAAGAGGACACCATAGCCTCCCCTCCCCTTATATAATAGAGATATGTATAGTTCAGGCATGATGTTTTAAGATTAGATAAGTTGTCTATAAATGAAAGATTTGAATTTTCTACCATTCAACATATGTGGATCTTTTCTCATCAACAAATTCAAATCTTTATTTTTGGTGTTACTTTAACACCCAATTTGGTTAATGGATTTAAATAATGGTGGTAGTAATTAACAAATCTATTATAGGTACTTTTATAGAAAATCTCATGTCAATATGTATAACAATACTTATTCATTATCAAATACCTCTTTTGTCTATGGTGGTATCGAATGATATGTTGAGAAACCATGATTCATGAAGAACTATACGTTTTGGTGTAACATGTTACACCCAAGACACACTCTATTTTTAAATGGCTAAGGTGGTAGCTTGTGGTGGTTGTGATGTACAAAATTTTGTCGATTATTGGGATCAACCCATCAGTCGTGTCCTCCATCACTGGCACGGTTTAAGTTTCTAGTCATTTGTCATTAGCTTTTGCCTTTTCCCCCCATATCTCTCCCATCCGCAGTGATCATCGAGCATATTTGAAGGGACAAGATTAGTTTCACCCAACTTGCCTTAGAATTAGAATAAGCATATTTGAAATGCAACATTTTGTAGAATATTATTAATGACAAAGCTTGAAGATTTCTCATTGAGCCATCACAATATATATACAAGAGTTTTAGTAATCCGACATGGAAAAGAAAACCTAACTATAATCTAACTATAACATATGAAAATCTATCTATAACAAAATAGAGTCCTACGTTATCTCCAACACCCTCCCTCAAGTTGGAGCATGTGTGGGTTCCACAATGCCCAACTTGGACAACAAAAAATCAAACTGAGACTTGCCAAGAGCTTTAGTGAAAATATCAGCTAACTGGGCCTTAGTAGACACATAAGAGGGCGAAATAAGTCCGTCAGTGATGGCATCACGCACAAAATGACAATCAACCTTAATATGCTTTGTGCGTTCATGGAAAACAAGATTCTGAGCCAAGTACAACGCAGACTAACTATCACTGAACAAAGGGATAGATTTGGGATGTTGCACTCCCAAACTCAGAAGAAGGGCCTTGAGCTACTTCAGCTCACAAGTAATAGTAGCCATGGAACGATATTCAGCCTCTGCAGAAGAGCGAGAAACGGTATGCTGTTTCTTGGTCTTCCAAGAAATAGGAGAAGCACCCAAGAAAACAATCCAACCTGTGAGAGACCTACGAGTGAGAGGACAAGCTGCCCAATCAGAATCACACCATCCCTGCAGAGATAAGTCACTGTCAGCACGAAGAAGAATACCCTGGCCAGGGGTACCTTTCAAATAATGAACCACACGAAGAGCAGCATCCCAGTGTTCTGACGAGGGGACTGCAGAAACTGAGAGAGAACATGAACTACATAGGCCAAGTAAGGCCGAGTAACAACTAAATAAATTAAGCGACCAACAAGGCGCCTGTAGGTTGCGGCATCCTCCAATAATGCGCCAGAAGTATGAGCTAAGCGATGATCCTGCTCAATAGGAAAGCCAGATGGCTTGGCACCAAGAAGTCCGGCTTCAGAAATAATATCCAAAGTATACTTGCACTGACATAAAAATAATCCAGAAGTACTACGAGCTACTTCAATGCCAAGAAAATATTTCAGAGGTCCAAGATCCTTCATTTTAAAGCAGTCACTCAAATATGTTTTGAACAGAGTTAAAGCAGCGGAATCATTACCAAAGATAATAAGATCATCACCATAGACTAAAACATTTAGTTGCACAATCCCATGAGTATAGCTGAATAGAGAGTAATCAGAGTAAGACTGAAGAAAACCAAAGCCTTTTAAGGCTGAAATTAACTTGGCAAACCAACAACGAGGAGCCTGCTTCAAACCATACAAAGATTTTCGTAAACGACATACCATATTAGGATTAGGACATTCAAAACCTGGAGGAAGTTTCATATAAACTTCTTCATCTAGATAACCATGAAGAAAAGCATTGTGAACATCCATCTGATGAAATTCCCAATTTTTGGAGGCAGCAATAGCTAAAAAAGCCCGAGCTGTAGTCATTTTAGCAACAGGTGCAAAAGCTTCATTATAATCAATACCTGCCTCCTTATGATTACCTAGTACAACCAGGCGAGATTTCAAACGTTCCACAGACCCATCAGATAAATATTTAATGCGATAAATCCACTGACTGCCTAAAGCACGCTTCCCAGGAGGAATCTCTTGTAATGTCCATGTACCATTGTCTTCTAATGCACGGATTTCATCGTGCATAGAAGCCTTCCAACCATCATCCTTCATAGCTTCTTTAAAAGACCTGAGTTCAGTGTGAGAAATAACAGAAGCAAGAAATTTGCGATACTTCTCCAAAAAATTGTGCAATTAATATAATGAGCAATAGGATAAGGAGTACCTGAGGAAGACGAAGGAGACGAAGCAGAGAGAGATGGACTTTCAGTAATCACATAATGCGTAACAAAATCCTTTAACAAAACAAATGGAATTTTCTCGCGTTTACCACGGCCCAAATTAGAAGAGGAAGGGGAATTTTGATCCAACACAAGAGGATAGGAGTTGCGGGTGGGCTGGGGGTCCAAAGAAATAGGAGAGGAAGGAGAAGTTGGGCCTGGGAGATTAGGAGACGCGGGGCCCGTGTGAGGAGAGGGAGAGGGTGAGGATTGTTGGGCCTGGGACACTGAAGACGCGGGGCCTGTTGGGGGGGGAAACAAGGCCGACGAGGGAAATGGAGAGAGTGGGCCGGACCGGGATGACGCGAGGACCCGGTAGAAGAAGTTTGAGAGGATGGGCCAGGCAAGGGAGAAGAAATTGGGTTAGGCGAGGGATATGTGGAAGGGAAAGGAGATTTGGGCGGTGAAGAAGAAGGAGAATGTGGAGCTGGGCCGTTTGGTGTGGGCTGGGGAGATTCATTTTGTGGAGCTGGAAAATCATCAAAATCAGGATGAATAGGAAAGGTATTAGGAGGAACTAAGGTAAGAGGGTCAATATTGGCATCTTAGGGTGATTCAAAAGGGAACATTTCCTCAAAGAACTTAACATCTCGAGACACAAAAATTCCTTGGCATCTAAATCGAATAATTTCCAGCCCTTTTTACCAAATGGATAGCCCACAAATATGTATTTTCTACTCCTGCTGGCAAACTTATCCCCCTTAGTTTTGTGATTATGAGCAAAACAAAGACAGCCAAAGGTTTTGATAGACTCATAAGAAGGAGCAAAGCCATAAAGAACTTCAAAGGGAGATTTGTTATCTAACAAAATAGAGGGAGTACGATTAATGAGATGGGCAGCTACAAGAACACTATCCCCCCAAAAATAAATAGGCAAATGAGCTTGAAAACGAAGAGCCCTGCCTACATTAAGAATATGTTTGTGTTTACGCTCAACCCTCCCATTTTGTTGTGGTGTGACAATACAAGAAGTTTGGAAAATAATACCAGTGGCAGTAAAATAGTCAAGTAAAGAATTAAATTTTGTGCCATTGTCACTTTGAACTATTTTAATGGTTTGAGAAAATTGACGGTCAACCATTGCAATAAAGGCCATAAACATGCGAAAAAACTAAGTTTTATCTTCCAATAAATAAATCCACACAGCACGAGAATAATCATCAACAATAGTTAAAAAATAACGAGCACCACAAGAGGAAACATGTCTATAAGCACCCCACAAATCACAATGAATTTTCTCAAAAATCCTACTAGATCTATTAGCACTTAAAGGAAACCTGTCTCTAGGATGCTGAGCACAAAAAAAAAATTCACACCCTTTATGTAAACTACCCTTATGACCACAAAGAGGAGGAAGTAACTTAACCACACGTTCAAAAGGGTGCTCCATACGCCTATGCCAAAGATCAAAGTCTGAAGTAATAGCATGAAGAGAAGCAGGTGTCACAGGTGCATCCTTGTAGAAGTAATAAAGTTCATTCCGTCTAAGCCTCGTTCCAATCAGCTCCCTCATGCGGTCCTGTATAGCACACATAAATGAGTTAAATTGCACAGTACATTGTAAGTCAGTAGGTAACTGAGAGACAGATAATAAGTTACAACTGAACTGAGGCACAAAAAAAAAAGTAAGCATAAGATGTGCCGAGAGATAAACAGAACCCTTATGAGTAGCAAGAATAGAAGAGCCATTAGGAACGCCAACAGGACAACCATGTACCTCCTCAACATCAACTAACCAAGATTTCTCACCAGTAACATGATGAGTAGCCCCTGTATCAATAATCCAATCAGTAGGAGAGAACATACCATTCAAACGATCATCAAATTTTTTTGCAGTACCAATAAGACCGACTAAGGCCTTCCATTGTTCAGCCGAAAAAAGCTGAGGGGGGGAAGGAGGAGGTGCCGTTTTATGTTGCGGTGAAGAAGAATCATCATCACCTGCCATGGTGAGTGATAGGGGCCGAATAAAATAAAAAAAAGATTTTGTGGTTTAGATTTTAATAGAATATATGTAAATATATGTAATATCTTTTGATTTTGTCAATATCTTGTATAATAGGCAAATGTATATTTAGGCTCCTTGATTATATCCTGACTTATCTCACTTTAGGTTGTATATAATATTTGCTTATCAATGAAAATCAATCACGGTTGATCCTACTTTCATGGTATCAGTAGTCTTAGGTTTATCCCTCCTCTCTTCTGCCATTCTCAACCTATTTTCTTCCCTCTTCAACTGTAACTTCTTCACTCGGCCTCCATGACAGAAAGTAAGAACACCTTCCACCCGGCTCTCGCCGTCTCCAACATCAAAAACCATATCCCCATCACCCTTGAAATGGAGAATGTTCACTACTCTACATGGGCCGAATTATTTAAAATTCACGCTCATTCCCACCGTGTTATTCACCACATTATTGCTCCGGCTTCCGACAAAACTACAACAACTGACCATGTTGTCGATGACCCTGAATTATGGTCCACTTTAGATGCCACCGTCCTACAGTGGATCAACTCCACCATATCTAGTGACCTCTTACATACCATTATTGAACCGGATGCTAAGGCCATGGATGCATGGAACCGCTTGCGTGATATCTTTCAAGATAGCGAGTACTCCCGTGCCGTTACCTTAGAACAAGAGTTCTCTCACACTCATCTGAGTGACTTCTCCAACATATTGGAGTATTGTCAACGCCTTAAACTTCTCTCTAACTAGTTACAAAATGTAGGTGCTCCTGTCACCAACAGCTGGCTCGTTCTTCAACTTATCTCTGGCCTCACTGAGTCATATAACAATGTTGGGACATTAATTCGCCAATCTAAGCCACTTCCCAAATTTTATGAGGCTCGTTTCATGCTAACTCTTGAAGAAGCTAGTCTTGCCAAGAAAGCCGCCACCGAATCTCACTCGGCCTTACTCACTGCCTCCTCTAAAGACCTTGATGATTCCTCTTCTTATACCGACTCTAAACCGCAATACCGTAGTTATCATGAAAACAATCGCCAAAACAAAAAAAATCACAATTCCAATGGTGGCCGGAACTCCGGCAAAGGTGGCGGCAAGGGTGGTCACGACGGTGGTCCGCCGCATGGTGGTGGCAGTCGCGGCAGGTCTCCACAGCAGCACTGGCAGCATCCCCAATATCCTTCATGGTAGCAGTGGGCGTGGTCTCAACCCCCTGCTTGGCCTTTTTCTCCTTGCCCATTTCCCACGCAAACCTGGACTCGGCCCACTGGCCCTGCTTGCTCATCTCCTGGTCTTCTTGGGCCACGCCCAGCCCAAGCTTACAATGCTGAAGCTCCCTATCCAACTGACATTGATGCTGCGTTTCATACAATGACACTCTCTCAACCGGATCCTTCTTGGTATATGGACACAGGAGCGACGTCTCACATGACATCTAATCCAGGTACTCTTTCTTCCTATTTTCAATTGAGTAATAATTATGGTATTACAGTCGGAAATGGTCATTCTATTCCTATTAGTGGTTATGGTAGCTCACATTTACCCTCCCCTCATCCTCCTCTCTCTCTCAAAAATGTGTTACATGCTCCCAAACTTATAAAAAATCTTGTTTCTGTTCGCAAGTTTACTGCTGATGACAATGTCTCTATGAAATTTGATCCGTTTGGGTTTTCTGTGAAGGACCGTCAGACGGGGGTAGCTCTCATGAGATGTGAGAGTCAGTGCGATCTCTATCCTATCACCACTTTATCTGACCAAGATACAAATTCTCCGTTCTTTTGCTGCTTTAGCTTCATCTCTTTGGCATGATCACTTGGGTCATCCCGGGGCTCCAGTTTTAGATTCTCTTAGAAGGAATAAATCTATTGAGTGTAATAAAAACAGTTCTATTTTTTGTCACTCTTGTCCGCTTGGAAAACATGTTAAATTGCTGTTTGTTACTTCTCATAATTCAACTCCTATGCCATTTGATATACTTCATAGTCATGTATGGACTTCTCCTGTTTTGAGTTCTGTTGGTCATAGATATTATGTTCTTTTCCTAGATGATTTTTCAAATTTTCTATGGACCTTCCTCATCTCCCGTAAGTCCCAAGTATCTTCCATTTTTCTTTCTCTCCATGCATACATCAACACTCATTTCAATACGAAAGTAAAAAGCATCCAATGTAATAATGGTAAAGAATATGATAATGGGCCACTATTTTAATTCTGTCAAGCAAATGGCATTTCTTTTCGTTTTTCTTGTCCATATACCTCCTCTTAAAATGGCAAAGCTGAACGAAAAATTCGTGCCATTAACAACATTATTCGCACACTCCTTGCCCATGCTTCTCTACCTCCTTCTTTTTGGCATCACGCTCTCCAAATGGCCACCTACTTACTTAACATACTTCCAAGCAAACTTCTGCATTACGACACTCCTCTCCATATTCTCTACAACAAAATCCCATCATATTCTCACCTTCGAGTTTTTGGGTGCTTATGTTACCCTCTTATTCCTTCTACTACTATCCATAAACTTCAACGTCGATCCACCCCTTGTGTATTCTTAGGTTTTCCTTCCAATCATCGAGGTTACAAATGTTATGATTTATCCTCAAATAAAATCATCATTAGTCGCCATGTTTTATTTGATGAATCACAATTCCCTTTTGTCAAACTCCACACGCCATCATCCTCCACTTATGATTTTGTGGACCATGGTATCTCTCCTTATGTGATCCATCATCTCGTAAATAATCCAACCCAAAAATCCCCTCCACCTGCTGCCCCTCATTCCCCTACTGCAGGCCCACCAACTCATCCTCCCAACGCACCTAATTTTTCCTCTCCTACAGGCTCAAGCGTGCCTAACTCTCTCGGCCCAACTCCCACAGACCTCCCCTCCATTACTCACGGTCCACCTGCCCTCACTTCCCCTCTTTCTAGTGGACTCCACGTCCCATCATCATTACCAGCAAGTGTTCCAGGCCCAACACCCCCTATCCTACTATGGATCTCTCATCATCTATCCAGCCTTCTCCTGCTTTAGCCCAAAGACCTGTCACACGCAGCCAACATGGTATTGTCAAACCCAACAAAAAATATCACCATGGTCTTGTTACTCAGGTCACAAAATCCCCCCTTCCTTGTAACCCTGTGGCTGCTCTTAAAGATCCTAATTGGAAAATGGCTATGGATGATGAATACAATGCATTAATTGAAAGTAGGACGTGGGAGTTAGTTCCTCGTCCTCCTAATGTTAATGTGATTCGTTCTTTGTGGATATTTCGTCATAAAGAAAATTCTGACGGTTCTTTTGAGCGGCATAAGGCTCGACTTGTAGGTAATTGTGCAGGTCAACAGGTTGGTGTCGATTGTGGTGAAACCTTCAGTCTGGTTGTCAAACCGCCTACTATTCGCACTGTTCTCAACCTTGCTCTCTCCAAAGCATTGCCCATTCATCAGCTCGACGTCAAAAATGCATTTCTTCATGGTGATCTCCAAGAGACCGTTTACATGCATCAGCCTCTTGGTTTTCGTGACCCGACATATCCAAACCATGTTTGTTTGTTGAAGAAATCTCTCTATGGCCTGAAACAAGCCCCTAGAGCCTGGTATAAACGTTTTGCTGACTATGTCTCTACCATCGGATTTTATCACAGCACCTCCGATAAGGCAATGACATGGCCTACATTCTTTTGTATGTAGATGATATCATTTTGACAGCATCATCTGATCACCTCCGCCGCTCCATCATGACTCTCCTGAGTTCTGAATTTGCTATGAAGGACTTGGGCCCTTTGAGTTATTTTTTAATTAGGTATTGCTGTCACTCGTCATTCCAATGGTCTCTTTCTTTCTCAAAAGAAATATGCAGAAGAAATTATTGAACGTGCCGGCATGTCCACTTGTAAACCTTCTTCCACTCCAGTTGATACTAATTAAGTCAAAGCTAAGTGCTGCCTCTAGTACTCCATTTACTGATCCATCTCATTAACGCAGTCTTGCTGGTGCCTTACAGTATCTCACCTTCACCAGGCCCGACATCTGTTATGCTGTGTAACAAATTTGCTTATTTATGCACAACCCCATGGAAGTCCACATGCATGCTTTAAAGCGCATTGTGCGCTATCTCAAAGGCACCTTGAGTTACGGCCTTCATCTGTATCCTTCATCTACTTCCACTCTTATGTCCTACACTGATGCAGATTGGGGTGGTTGTCCAGATACTAGGCGTTCTACATCTGGCTACTGTGTGTTTCTTGGGGACAATTTGCTTACTTGGTCCGCTAAACATCAAGCAACATTGTCTCGCTCCAGTGCTGAAGCTGAATATCGTGGAGTAGCAAATGTTGTATATGAATCGTGTTGGCTACGTAATCTTCTCCTTGAACTTCACTTTCCTATTCGTAAAGCAACTTTAGTTTATTGCGATAATGTTAGTGCAGTTTATCTTTCTGGTAATCCTGTCCAACATCAACGCACTAAACATATTGAAATGGATATTCACTTTGTTCGGGAAAAAGTTGCTCGCGGCGAAGTTCGTGTTCTTCATGTTCCTTCCCGCCATCAAATTGCGGATACACTAGAAGAAAATGCAAATCTGCGTCAGTCTATGTGCGTCGCACGCTAAAAGCACTGACGCAAATAGCCTATTTGTGTCGCACATTAAAGAACATGCGACGCACAAAATGACAGCAGATGGGTGTTAGGGTCATTTGCGTCGCACGGGGTTGAGAACGCGACGCAGATGACGAATATGATTTGCGTCAAACACAGCTATTGTGCGACGCAGATGGCTGGATCCCGTAATTTGCGTCGCATGATTGGGGGATGCGACGCAAATCATTTGATGACTTGGATGCCATTAAATCATGTGCGTTGGATGGCCATGACACGCGACGCAGATGGCCATGACTTTTTAAAACCTCATTTCCCCAAACCCTAACTTCATTCCCACCTGAACATTTCCAATCGCCGCTCTCCCACCTCATTGTCTCTCACTCACTCAAACAACAATCAAACAAAGGAAAAATTCATCATCAAATGAAACCCTCATCACTCAAAACATCATAACCACAAAACATCTTCAAAAATTAACAAAAACAAAACCCTCAAAAAACAAAAATTCTGGCAAATTAAAACAACAAATTCATCTGCGATTTCCTCTTTTTTTTGGCCATTTTCTCTCTCCTCTGAATTTCGAATCTACTGGTGGTATGGTTTAGTGATCATGTAAATACAAAATTCAACCAAATTCATCCAAACATTTCAACAATTGAACAATACGCATAAGATTAGATCTAGTGAAATCATGATCGTAAGAGAAATCAATCGAACAAGACTGGCAGATCTCCGCATCTTCATGCGTTCGCGGTCTTCAGGTATTTCTCTGGGTATTTTCTCTCTCCTCTGAATTTCGAATCTGTTGTAGGAAGAGCAAGCTTTCGATTTTCAGGCAACTACGACCTACCAATTCCGACGATTTTCAGGTATTTTTAATTCACATTTTATTCTGAATTTCTTTGTTTAGCTATATTTATGTTTATTTTTGAAACAAAAAAAAAAATTGAACCTATAAAAAAAAATGAAATTTCTTGTATTTTTTCAGTTTTTTAACTCATTTAAAATGAATTTTATTGATTTGCAGATCTGGTGGAGGAAGAGCAAGCTTTCTATTTCGATCTAACAAGATTTAGGATGTAGAGTATTGTAGATTTTCGTTGTTTAAGTTTGTTTAATTCCATTTTATTTTGTACGATTTGTTAAGTTTATCATTTTAGATTTTCATTCATGTTTTCTGATTACAGAACTATTGTAGAGAATAAAGAACCATGTTTTAATAATTTGCGATTTGCATATGTGCAGAAATATTGAGTTTCGTATGTGCAGAACTATTTCGTGCTTAATGTTGCTGGGTTGGTTTGGTTTTTTTTAATGTATAATCTGCCATTTGCGTCGGATGTGGGTTAAAATCCGACGCAAATTCCTTTTTTTTTTAATAAAAAATGCTTGATCTGCGTCGCACTTAGTCCAACGTGCGACGCAAATGGTAGGCTTGCCTTACTGGGTTGGCATCATGTGCGTCGCGCCTCGACCCCTGTCCGACGCAAATAGCTCCTCAACTGCGTCGGACTCTTATCCGACGCAGATCATGTCTCTGTGATTTGCGACGAGACCTGTGCTGTCGGACCGATGTCCGACGCAAATAGTGGTCCCAGGTCCGACGCAAATTGACTATTTTGTACTAGTGATATCTTTACTAAAGGTCTTCCTTTAATCCTGTTTGAAGATTTCCGGGACAGTCTTAGCGTCCACCCACCTCCCGCTTCGACGGTGGGGTGTAATAGAATATATGTAAATATATGTAATATCTTTTGATTTTGTCAATATCTTGTATAATAGGCAAATGTATATTTAGGCTCCTTGATTATAGCCTGACTTATCTCACTTTAGGTTGTATATAATATTTGCTTATCAATGAAAATCAATCACGGTTGATCCTACTTTCAGAGTTGTAGGCGGCACAAATAAGAGGCAGTGATGGAAATTATCCACCTTGAAAACAGGTGGCCATGGAATAAAGAGACAAAAAAAATTTCAAGGGGATTCTTTGTGGGGAACTACAGGCAGTAAGGGAAACCCACGTAAGAAAAAAAAAATTTGTGTGAGATGGACGTGAGGTCCAGAGAGGAAAAAAAAATTATTTGTTGTGCTAACCTTTGTTCTTGAATCTTGATACCATGTAGAATATTATTAATGACAAAGCTTGAAGATTTCTCATTGAGCCATCACAATATATATACAAGAGTTTTAGTAATCCGGCATGGAAAAGGAAACCTAACTATAATCTAACTATAACATATGAAAATCTATCTATAACAAAATAGAGTCCTACGTTATCTCCAACACAATGCATTATATTTCGAAATTATTTTCCTGTTCAAAAGAAAAATATATTACAAAACAGAGCAAAGTTCGTATGATATCTTTTCCATCCAGAATCTTGATAATCAGGTAATACTTATGATTTTATGGTACATAAATCTTCTTTCTCCTAGTGAAAAACCCATCAAACTGGTGGGTACCTTCTGGTGTTTGCGTAAATATTTCTGATTCCTTGAAACACCGGGCGTATAATTTGCTTGATTAGTCTAGCAAAGAGGCGAGCGGCATGGCCTAGGATGAGGAATCCTAACAACAATATCCAAAACAAACTTGTATATATCATCGTTGTTAGAACACGATTTTCGGAGGTTTTAAAGTTGATCACGTCGTTGACGTCGTATCCTCCGTAGGCTACAAGGAAGTAAGCACTAGTGACAACGTACGTCCATGTTGTTGCTGATATTGCGATCCACATAGTTACCATTAAAATTGCCATAGCAAGTTTCATACACGGGAGTCCGCTTATGAGGAGAATTATTACACTCAAAGACGATACCAATCCTATAGTGCTGGAGATGAGAAATAACTTATATCTATAAGGGTCATGCATTGCCATTATTGAGGTACCTGCTTTATGGCCATCTCTGTCATCTTGCCATACACCTCCTGGAGGGTTAATTCCGGCTTGAAAAGCCATAGTGGCTATTAATGACGACACCACCATAAGAGCAGTACTTTGCTTTTCCAACCAATTGCGGCTGCTTTCCCTGGGTTTCAGCAAAACCTTTGCTTTCGACACTTTGGCGCGCCTCAAGGCCAACCAAATTCCCCCATCATGACCATCTTTCTTGGTCTGGATGCAAGTATCCATTGCTGTTAAGCCATTAGTGTTGATTGTGTTTTTTGCCATCCTCTTATGTTTGAGGAGAAAATCAATAGTCTACACATAGACATAGTTGATGTGCACAGTCTATGTCAGGCTTTCGTATTGTTATGACAAAAACAAATAAAGAAAATATAAGGAACAGTAGATCGACATGCAAATTCATGCGGCATACCAAGAATACGGTAACTAGTCCACACTTCACAGGTGAGGAAGAAGACATGTTCTATAGGTTTTTGAGGAGGGAGTCAAAATTTTGAATAGCGAGACCCTTGTGTTTGGTTGTTGGAAGTGTGATATATCATATTAGTTCACCAAGTCACCAACAATGTGTTTATATAAGTTGTCAATAGTTATCAATAGTACGTATAAGTTTGTTAGCAGTAGATACTAGTAGGATACTATATCTTTCAGTAAGGTAGTTCTTTTAGGCTATTAGCAGTTTGAACTTTTAATAAATGGTTGTTCTTACCTCAAGTTGTTTAGAAGCCGTTGCTAGGTGCAAGACAATGTTACCATCACCGTCCTTAGAGTTCAGCAGCTCACCATCATCTGTGGCATTTATGATGAACTTGAGAGCCTCTGGCTGACTGTGTTTCACACACAAGTGCAGAGCAGTTTCACCATTATTTGTCCGCTCCTTAGCTGCCTGAGGCTTGGCCCGAAGAAGCTCATCAAGCACGTGAACTTGACCGCTTGTGGTTGCAACATGCACAGGGTTCCTTCCATCTTGGTCACGTGCAAAACACGTGTTGGGATTCACTGCAAGCAAGGTTTTGACAATCTGCAGGTGCCCTTTTGCCGAGGCTATATGTAGTGGTGATCTTTTTAATTGATCAAGCTCCTCTGTTAGTTCTGGCTTTCGACTTAGAATCTCAGTTGTGAAATCTAAGTGCCCCAAACTAGAGGCTACATGTAATGGTGACTGTACAAAACAAACTGATCTCTCAACGATGCATCGATCAAGGATGAACGGATCTTCTTGAAGCAAGTCGAGCAAGGAAGGTACGTCTCCCTCAATTGCTGTATCATGTAGTCGTGTAATTCTTAATTGAATTCTCTCTGTTTTTTCTTCCATCTTTTTATGGTTTATGAAGTAAGTGCTTGAAATTTGCAAATGAGCTTAAGTGACTTATCTTGTATGCCCTTTATATTGGTGTATCAATATGCTCATATGATTAATCTTATTCTGAAAAGTATGAGCCAAATTAAAAGCCATCTCAAAACTTTTAGATTTTTCTCTGTTGTTATGTGGAGTGTGGACCAGATTTGGTTTTGATTATTGTTTTCTTGCAGAAGGGAGAATTGATTGGCCTGAATCTGATCTCATAATTCATTAAAGACTATGATGATGCAATTTTGATTGATACTCTCGAAATATATTGTCTAGTTCGCTTAGTTTTAAAAAGCGCGCCCAAGGCGCGCCTAGGCGCTAGGCGAGTGGAGGCGCCAGCAAAAACGCATCCGACGAGCCAGGCGAAGCGCACAACGACAGGCGATCTGAGGCGCGCGCTTTTTGCCGCCTTTGGTGGAGGCGCAAGGCGCAGCGCGTTGCCGCCTTCAGTAGACAGGCGCATGAGGAGAGAGAAAGTGTAGATCTGAGTTCAAAAGTAAAAAAAAAAAAACAAAAAAAATTCGAATTTAAGCTTACCTGTGATTTTATTTAGCAATTTCGAGCAAAAGCCCTTTGTTAATTTCATAAAATTACATCAAATTAAACCCCAATTTAAAAACCCTAATTCTGGTTAAAACCCTAATTCTTCTTTTGGTGGGAATTAATGGCCGCCAACTCTGTGGGGGTTAGAGAGGGTGCCGGCGAGCCAAACCCACCTACCAGTTCCGACCGATCTCCGGTGGTTTCCGTCGGCGAGCAAGCTTCTTCAGGTAAGTCTTCTTCTCTCTTCGATCTTCTCTTCTTCTGCGATTTTTTCTTCTTTCTTTCTCTCTCTTCTTCGATCTTCTTTTCTTAATTTCTCTCTTCTTCGATCTTCTTTTCTTAATTTCTCTCTTCTTTGATCTTTTTTTTTTGAGAGGTTCTTCGATCTTCTTTCTCTCTCTTCTCGATAATGTGTCTCTGTTTTGATACTTTTCTCTTTCTCTGTTTTTTTTTTAACGGACTCTTTCTCTGTTTTACTTTCCTCTTTCTTTAAATATTCTTTTTATTTTTTTACTGTTCTTTGCCTGCCAAGTGTGCCAACTCCTCCTTTTGCCCTTTTTTTCTTTTTGGAAGCTGTAGTGCTGCACTTTTTTGGACTATATTAACTCTTTTTTTAACTCCATACCAGTTTTAGTTTATTTTGGAGAAAAATAATATCCATTAATAATAAAAAACAAAAAAAATAAAAATATTAAAACCACAAAATCACATAATAATAATAATTATTATAAGTGCGCCTTGCCTACGAGATGCGTGCGCCTTCGCCTTGCGCCTTGCGCCTCGGTGCGCTTTGCGCCTAGCGCCTCGGTGCGCCTAGCGCCTTTTAAAACTAAGCTAGTTCGTAAAGATTATAATGGCTTGACTCAGGGTCATCTCTCTTGGAGGATTTCATTGAAACTCGTCCATGGATATGGCTTAATGCCATAATCTGTTAAGATTATCTAAGCACTTAGGTCACTTATCTTTGTTATATTTTCTTTCTAGATTAGTCTTGGAAATTCTGTTTTACTGAAACTCATCCACATGTTTTCAGTTCTGTTTTGTGGAATTATTGTTAATAAATTTCAAGGAAATGTCATGAACGGTTTGAATTGTATGATAGTGTAACCTTCATTTGTCCATTTTTTGTCTCTGTCATGTTGTTATACTATGTATTGACAACATAAAAAAACATAGGACCAGATTAAAATCTTTAACAAGTAAAAACAAATCTGAATTGAAACATTGGCGAGGAAACTTATACAAAAACTTCATATATCATGTCACAGAATTAAAGAGACCGTTAATTAAAATAAAGGTCCTATTCTTTTGCAAGAAAATCATTTTTCATTACAAGGATGTGCAAAAGTGTACAATCTTAGTAAAATTTGACAAATAAACACTATGTCATTAGTTTACTCCTTGCGTTTCAAACTTTCAATTTTATGAGGCACGAATGGTTCTCGAAATTTTAGTTTGACCAAGATGTTGCTTGAAGTAGTAATTTCTCTAAGAATTACTATGCCATAAGATTCGCCTTAACAAGTCGTTTCTTAATATTGATAATAACATACTTTCATAGTGCTATCTGATAGAAATTTGGGCACATGCGGAATTGTAATGGACCCGGAAATATAACTTTACAATTTCATAAAATTGCAAAGTATCGATTACATCAAAAAAAAATAACTCTAATATGCTTTTTGTGTGTGAGCTCATGTCTTACATATCTCTCACTCTATTATGTATAGTGAGCTCATCTTTCAAAAAAAAAAAAAAAAAAGTATAGTGAGTTCACGTCTCACCTTTGACCTCTTTTTTTTTTTCTTTACTTTACTTTGTAAAGTTTTTTGCTTACAACTTAGTACAACAACAAAAGCTATATATACATGCTCTATGTCGGTTATATGCTCTAACTTTTCCTTGTTTTTCTAGATAATTCTACATCTAGCTAAGCTAATCTAGGCTTTTTGTTTTCTAGAATTATCTTGATTAGAAAACTTACATTGTAGATCTTTTACAAGATTTTTCTAGATTAATAACTCTAACATTATGTTCCAATTATTTTTGTCTATAAATATTAACTATAACTAAGGGCTATAATTCTACCTTAAAATTTTTGCATGTTTTACGAAGAAGGAACAGAGGGAGAAGCAAATTCTACTTTTAACATAAACTTACCACTCTATAAGAACCACAAACTATAATTTGGACCATGTAAAAGATATGAGAATGGATTAATGTTGAAATTTGTAACTCAATGGTTGATTACCACATTCTAGCAATACTTTCTGATGTGCGTTTCTGGGGTTCTCTGTTGCAAATTTTAGGAAATCTGTGTTAGGATATCTGAAGATAATGAGCTTTTAGGACTGATTTATAGCCAATGTTAGATTTTATCAGCTTCCATAGATACATAAACTTTCACAAATTATATTAGTTATTGTGCCAATGGAAAACTCAACTTGAAATTCAGAATACGTACGGTAGCAACATTATTAAATACTTTCTCTGTTTTTTTAGTTGCAACATTTGCCTTTTCACATTTACCGAGACACTTATTTGAATGCTAATATCTCATATTGGGTGTAAGTAAAAATTATAAAAATTTGATATTTGGAATCATCGCATTGAGACGAATCTAACAAGACCCCACTTGATTATGTTTTTTCTTATATAATGGTGCGAGATTACTTAACAAAGTTGGTTGATTAATAGTGCCAAAAAGCAAATGTTGCAACTAAAAAAAACAGAGGTAGTCCGTAGTACTAAACAGGTGGACGGTTTTCGGTCCTTCCATAACATCTCTGCTACAATCTAATCCTTGATCCTAGTTGCCTGATAAGCTTGATTGTGGTGCGAGTCGCATGACCCAGGAGCAGAATTGCCATCAAACACAGCCAAGTGATTAGGGAGATTTTTATTGTGGTGTAAAAGTATTTTGTGTCTTTTGTTTTATGACAGAAAGGTCACAGATCTGTAGTAAGTCACTGTTGTTGCTGACATTGCAATCCAAATGGTTATGATCAGAATGACCACAAAAAGTCGCTTACAAGGAAGGCCGCTTATAAGAAAGATGATACTTAGAGATGAAACTAGTCCTATTGTATTGAAAATGAGTGTAATATCATAAGGCACTTCATAATCTGCCATTATGAAAGAACCTGCAAAATGGCTGTGGCTGTCGCTGTCGTCTTGCCAAGTGCCTCCTGGAGGACTGATTCCAAATTGGAAAGCCATGGTTGCTTTCAGGCATGCCACCACCATTAGCGTCCTGTGCGAGAACAGCACAGAGGGAATTATTCTTACCATGAGGTTCTCCGAAGGGGCCCAAAAAAAAATCATACTTCCTCCGTTCCAAAATAAGTGAAACACTTCTCTCATTTATGTGAGAGCTTTTTGAGACAAGTGTTTCACTTATTTTAGAACGGAGGAAGTATAGCGTTATAGCAATGAAAGATTGATAAAGGCGGTCCCAACTATGACCGGTTCGTCATAAAAGGTCCCAACTATGGACTATTCCATAGCAGGCCCAACTATTACTTCAGTTTGACACGCGTGGGCCTTGTTGACTGGTAACCGGATGTCTACGTTGGTAAATGATTTCACCATTTTTTTATTTCTTTCTCTGTTACAATCTCCCTCCAAAATTTTCTTTGTCAACCCATTCACTGACAACGGCCATTAATACTCCCCCTGTACCAAATGGCTGTTTGAATTCTTCCCCACTGATTCAAATTTTTCATCTTTTCTTCCTTCAATCACGCAATCTCACTTAGTCTGACTCATCTTCTTCTTTTCTGTTGGTGAAAATCTTCTGAGAGGGTTTAATTGCAGTTTGCGAAGTTGTTGTTGCCACTTTTGGGGAATTCACAATCTGGGTAAGTCTTCTTTTGAATAATTGTTGCATTTTGGTAAAAAGGAAATTTTTACTGCTGTCCTAAATTTAATTGCGTTTTTGGTCCTTCAAATTGTTGTATTTTTGTAGTTTGATGAACATTGGTAAAAAGTAGATTTCTTTTCGATTCTAGGGTTTAGGGTAAATGTTGTGCTGGTTAATTGAATGTTTTGTGCTTGTTAGCTGTAATTGTGGTTTTGTTGTGTTAAGCTGAACTTTGAAGTTGGAATTTTTCTTGCTTCAGGAATTAGGTGTTAATGGATGTAATAGTGACTTTGCGTTTTCATCATGGAGGGTCTTTTAGGAAGAATAAATTGGGTTCTTTAGAGTATGTTGATGGGGGAATTAGGACCTTCCCAGTTGACCCTGATGAACTGTGCTGGTGGTATTTGGTTGAATTGGTGAAAAAATGTGGGGGGTACAATGCAGTGGACCAAATATACTACTTACTGCCAGGTAAGAAGCTTGACAATGGTTTACTTAGAGTGTACAATGATCAGGAGGTGTTGGAGATGGGTGCAATAGCCATAAAAGAGAGATGTGTTGATCTTTTTGTGAAACATTGTGTTGATGAGCCTGAAGTAATAACATTTCTTGAAGGAACTGGCCAGCCCAATGAGGAGGGGACTGTAAATGGGGAGGGGACTGAAAAAGGGGAGCCAAAGGAGAGGGACAGTGAAAATGGGGAGCCAAAGGAGAGTGGAACTGAAACTGGGGAGCCCAAGGAAAGTGGGAGTGAATCAGCTGGCCAGCCCAAGGAATGTGGGAGTAAATTAGATGGGTTGAGTCAAACCAAAAAAGCCCATGGTCCCCCCAAAAAATTGACCCCACGTAGAAAAGTGACAAACCCTAAGACTAGGGTCCCACCACCCCCACTTAGATTCAGTCCTAGAAAGTTGGGACAAAAAACAACCTCAGTTAGTCCTCCCCTAGAAGACCCTGAAGTCTCATTGATTCCCCCTACTGACTTTTATGCCAAAACACCAACAATCCAAACTAACCCTTCTGCACAACCAACCCCACCCAGTCCTTCAGAAACATCACAACCAATTCCACCCCCCCACTTCACAAACAAAGAAAACCAATCCCACCACCTACTTCACAAACAAAACAACCAATCCCACCCCCCACTTCACAAACAACAACAACCAATCCCACCCCCCACTTCACAAACAGAACAACCAATCCCACCCCCCACTTCACAAACAGAACAACCAATCCCACCCCCCACTTCACAAACTGAACAACCAATTCCAACCCAACCCAACATAGCAGCTAGTGACTTCTTTGAGTGGTATGACAACAGACCTGAGAGTCCTATCCCTTATGATGAGCTATTTGCAGATGATGAAGAAGAGGAAAGTGGTGGATCTGATGGTTTGTATGAACCAGGTAGTGATGAAGATGATGTTGACTTAGATACTCTAGGGTTAGAGGAGGAGGTGCTTGATGCTGATGTGGAATTGAGGGATGGTGAGGATAATAGTATACCTGATTTGGATCAGGAACTAGGAGAGAGTACAGATGATGAATTGAGAGAAGCTAGAGAAAGGGTGAAGGGGTGCAACAACAAGTTATTTGAACTTGCACAACAGCTGCAAAAGGAAGCAGCAGAGGGTAGAGGTGTGGGATCTACTTCTCAGAGGCCTGATCTGGGACATACTTCAACTGCTGTAGAAACTAACATCTGTGTTAGTGATTATGAAGACAGTGATGAAGATGAATTGACACCAGGAGATAGTGGAGAAGAAGATTTCAGTGGGAGAATTAGAAGACAAAGGAGGGTTATAGTGAGTGAACACACTGACTTCACCAGATTTGAGTGGAAGGTTGGTTTTAGGTTTTCCAACAGAGAAGCCTTTAGACAATCAGTTGCTAAGTATGCTGTTGTGCAAGGTAAAAATCTAGCATTTGTATCTAGCAACAAAAATAGGCAACAAAGAATGGAGGTTAAATGTTGCACTAGTTGTCCTTTTAGGTTGTATGGTTCATGGGATAGTAGGAGAGCTTGTTTTGTCCTTAAATCTGTGGATGGAGCTCACACTTGCACAAGGGACATGGAAAGAAATAGACAATTGAAGTCTACATGGATGGCTAGGCAGTTTCTTGAAATTTTCAAAACCAGGCCACATTGGCCAGCAAAAGAGATAATGGAAACAGTTAGGAGGGCCTTTAGGGTGATCATTAAGAAAGACCTTGCTTATAAGGTCAAGTACCATGCTCATAGGATGTTGCATGGGTCCATGAGAGAGCATTACATGAAATTGGGAAGGTACATTGCGGCTACCGAAAGATGGAGATCAAGATACTGAAATCACATTGGTGACAAATCCAATCCAGAGGGGTCCAACACCAGTTTTCCAAAGAATGTTTGTGTGCTTTGATGGCATAAAGAGGGGATGGATGGAAGGATGCAGGAAATTGCTTTGCATTGATTCCTGTTTTCTAAAAACATTCCTTGGAGGGCAACTCCTTGCTGCAATAGGTAGGGATGGAAACGAGCAGATGTTTCCAGTTGCCTGGGCAGTTGTAGAAGGAGAAAATAATGACTCCCGGAGCCGGTTTATTGCCGAGTTGCGGAGAAGCTTGAATACGGGGGATGGCAACGGGCCTGGCACCGATATCGATGAGCATCGGGTGAGGTATTTTTACATTGTTCTATTTTTTTCATATATTGGATCACTTAGTTGCATTATTGATTGTGTATATGTTTTTCTTTCATGTGTAGTCTATTTTAGCTTCGTTGGTGAGTTGTTGCCTAGTGCCGAGCACGGAGACATTGTGCCGACACATTTTTGCACACTCGGCACAAGGATTATAAAGGTGATGAGATGAAGATGATCTTTTGGAAGGCCGCAAAGGCGTACAACATGGTTGAGTACAATGAGGCTTTGGAGGAGATGGGGGCTCAAAATCCAGCTGCTGTTGAGGCTTTCAGGAGCTACAACCCAAAAGTGTTCTGCAGAGCATACATGGATACTAGCACTAAGATTGATGTAATTGTGAATAATCTAGCAGAGACATTCAATGGGTACATCATTCAAGCAAGAACAAAACACCTCATCTAAATGCTTGAAGAAATCAGAACTGCCCTAATGCAGAGGCTAGTCCTAAAAAGACAAGAGATGGAGAAGAATGTGGCTTAAGTCTGCCCCAGGGTGCAGGCTAAACTAGAGAAAGCCAAAGAACAAGCTGCCATGTGTAACCCAATTCCTTCCACTGCAACTGTCTTTCAGGTGAGCCATCAAATGGACACTTATTGTGTTGACCTTGATGTCAGGTCATGCACCCGTAGAAAATGGGATTTGACCGGCATCCCTTCTTGCCATGCAATTGCTTGTCTCTTCTTGTATCATTACAAAGCAGAGGACTTTGTTTCAGATTGGTACAAGAGAGACACCTACCTAAAGAGTTACAACAACTCAATCCCTCCTTGTGTTGGTGAGAGGCATTGGCCAAAGGTTGATGCTCCACTGCAGCCACCACCAATCAAAGTAGGGCTAGGGAGGCCAAGAAAGAACAGAAAAAAGGACCCTCATGAAAACCCCAAAAAACCTGGGAGGCTAACAAAACATGGGGTCCAAATGCACTATAGTGTATGCAAGTCTGCCAGCCACAATAAAAGGAAATGTCCTAACAAGGACAGTGCATCCGCACCTCCTCCAAAAAGGCAAAACACTTCCACATCTCGAACCTGAGTCCCACCTCCCCGGCCCATCCACACAACAGGCTGATGTAAGTGCCCAGCCAACACAAATAGGAAGAAATGGGAGGGCAATCAGAGGAGGTAGAGGTGGGAGAGGCTCAAGAGGTGGGGGAAATTCTGTGGGAGGCAGAGGTTCTGCAAATGCAGGGAGGGGATCAGGAACATCAGATGGCAGCAGAGGCAGAGGTTCAAGAGGGGGAGGAAGAGGTTCTAGGGGAGGAAGAGGTGTTAACAAAGGCAAGGGAAAAGCTCAGGTTCCCCATGGTGTTGGAGTGTTTCAGAGCCCTGATGGAACAACTTATGTAAATGTAAGGAACTTCACTTCATTTGGTTTGCATTTTTTTGTGTTTTGTTATTGTTATTGGTTTAATCTTTCTTTCCTACACAGGGAAGACAACAGACAGAAGGTGCACAATGTTCAACATCACACACAGCTCTTGAATTGGGAAGTCAGGCATCAACATCCAATTTCCCTTGATGTCATTTGTTGTTAATTTTCCATTGATGACATCAACAGTTTATGATTGGTTGTTTTGTTCGATTGTAATGTAAACAGTTAAGGGATGGTAGTTTGTTGGATTGTAATGTAAACAGTTTAGGGTTGGTTGTTCATGTACTAACTTATAAATAGCCATTGTGGGTTTTTGCTACACTATTGAATCTAGTTTCTACTTAACAAATTTCTAACATTTTGAGATTTTGCACATTTAATTTGGACTTACGGTTTATCAAAACAAAGGCCAATACTATTTCATTCATTAATTGCAAAATACGACCTTAAGCTCTGCACATATGCAAGAGCAACCAATATCCTAACAACATTACTAACACTACTAACATCATTCCTTAGTTCATCAATATAGCAACAATTATAAACAACATCCATGATAATCCTAAGGCAGCTACTACATACTTCTCCCCCTTTGCATTCTTCACCTCTTCAACTCGAGTTTTAAGCATTTCAGTCCTCATTTCAAGCATTGCCTCTTCCATTTTTTGCTTCTTCAATTTCAGCTTCTTAAACTTCTCCTCAACTACCTTAAATTGCATCTCCAATTCTGATACATGTGTAAACTGCTCCATTAACTGGGTTTGCAAATGCGCACACTCTTTGCATGACTTATCCCCATCTTCAATATCCCATTTAAAGAAACCACAATCAGATTGTCTCTGAATTGACACACCCAACAAGATGCGCTTAAACCACAAAAACCCTAATTGAAAAGCAAATTAATTGACCAAATTCAGAGGCACTAACAAATTATTTTCGCAAAATAAGTGCATAAAGGAAAAAAAATTAACTCACTGGCCACATAGAACACCCATAAAACCTTCTTCCAAAATTCGCCCCTCTGCGTGCAGTTCTAATTACAGCAGGGATGTTGTGGTCGCACTTGTAAGGAATATCACCTGAATTTGTTCTTGAATTCATGGACCCAGACCCAGTGATGCTTGCTTGCGCCATTTGGAGAAGAAATTAGACAGAAAAATTGGAGATTTGGGAAGTAGAAATTGCAGAAGGAAATTGTAGATTGGAGAAGAAGAACTGAAATGGAAGATTTTTCGAGAAGAAGAACTAAAATGGAAGAACAAGGGAGATGGGGGTTTTAAATAACCAAACACGTGCTTCAACGGTAATAATCACGTGAGGGTTCTACCGGTTTCTACCGGTGAGTAACCTGGAAGGACCACGCGTGTCAAACTGAAGTAATAGTTGGGCCTGCTATGGAATAGTCCATAGTTGGGACCTTTTATGGCGGACCGGTCATAGTTGGGACCGCCTTTATCAATTTTTCCTAAAAATTAAACTTCCTTCATTTCAAAATATAAGGCTTGTTCGTATTTTTTTTGCTGGAATTAAGATAAGTGGATTGAAAACAATAGAAGGTACAAGTAATAAGATTAAGGGATTTAAAAATGAGAGGAGAGAGAAATTGTGTAATGGTTAGAGTGATAGTATACAAGGAGAGTTAAAGAGAAAATTTAGGAAAAAGAGTCAAATATTTCAAATTTCATTAATATGGGTGCAGTTATTCATAGAAAAATGAGAACATAATAGAAATAAAATTATGCAATGAGGGTGATTAAGGAAAAATAATATTTTAAAATAGAAACAAGCACTATATTTTGAGACATTAAAAATGGAAACCAAGCACTATATTTTGAGACAGAGGGATACTTCGTCTAAGTTGGAACTTTACAAAATCACATTTTGGTCGGAAAAAAACTTTGTTTACCAGTGAATAATCTACGCATTAGAAATAGACATTAATAGTAGCTAGAGTTCAATTCAGAGTTGTTAAATGTGTTTAATTGTTTATTTCTAGTGAATAGTCTACCGTATGGATAAATGTACAAATCTCCATCTTTATTAAACAACTAGCATTTTGGCCCGGGCGATGCCTCGGGTTAGTTACAATTATCAAATATATTATTATAAATTTCATAATTGATTTTATTAGCCTTTTGTAATATTCTGTTTAGTGCGAAATTGGAAAATGGATGTGTATGGCATAATAAGTTATTTAAAAAAACTTCTAAGGAATTGGGGATAAAATAATAATTTCAATGGAATTGGGGGTAAGAGAATGTTATTACTTAACAAAAGCGTTAGAGATAAAAAAAAAAAAAACTTGTCTATGTCTTTATAATTACATATGTGAAATACAACTTAATTATGTTTTACTTTGAAATATTAGGCATTATAATTATAGTGGATTAGTAGTTAAACTCTCATAATTCATTTCAAAAGATGTTTTGGTTTCTTCCAACTGAATTGTATGACCTTTGGAGTCAATCAATTTTCATATCAGTGAAACTCGTTCATTCATTTCTTAGCGCGTTTCGATTAGCTAAATTAGTACTTAAGAATTTTCAACAACATGTCTGAGTAATTGAACTTTCTACAAAGCGTTGTTGATCATTCAAAATGTCAGCCTTATCACTTTCGGTTGGGTTGTAAGTTTGTAACCCCATATATATATAGGAGGGCTCTTGTGAGAACACCTCCTCTATGTGAAAACACTTTTTATGTGAGAATGAATCTGGACCTTTGGATCTAATCTAATCTAACCATTCTAAATACACTTAAGAGTAATAGCATTTTCGTAATTTAGGTTAACCCTTACCCCCTTCTTCCCCACCACTTTCACCCCACTTTTTTTCTCTCTCTAAAGTTTTGCACATCTTCTCTTTCTCTCTCCTCTGTATGGTCGTTCATGGAGTTTTCAGCAATTATCGCTTTTCCTTAATCATCGCTCAAAGGTAAAACAGTATAATTGTAGAATTTTTTTACGCAAAATTTCACGTTTTTTTCGTTAATCTTTCTGTAAACCCTATAATTTTGTAGCAATTATGAATATTCGAATAAAGCTTGCATTTTTGGAGTTTGATGCAATCGGAATTCACTAACTTGTAGTGATTTAGATCAATTATACATTGAAATTGATTAATTTTGTTTTAGAGCTAGGATTTTATGATTCTGAATTTATTGACTTAGTAGAAAAAGTTGATGCTTATCAATAACTTGTAGCGCTTCAGAGAAATAAATGTAATTGATAAATTTTGTTTCTTAGCAACTGATATTGAACTTTGGATTTTTAATATTCCAGTTTTTTAGTTAAAGTAGGAAAAGTTGATGCTGATGCTAATATTGCAAATGATACAATATTCATTCACTTAGAATTTCTAAATGCTATTAGTGTTAATAAATTACTAGCTTATCAGTCTTGGTGTTATAAATTCAGGCAATTTTTGTAGTCTGACCTTTTCTGCAGTGTTTGCTGCTGTTAAGAGGATATGAATGCGAGACTTGTCGAACGTAAAATCTGCAAAAGTGCTCTTAATTTGTCTACTACCAACATGTTTACATGATTTTTGGCTTTCAATTAGTTTCCTCGTCGAGGCACTCATGAGATCTCAGGATAAAATGTTGTGATGATTGATGAAGAATTATTAGCCAATAGATATAATTAGATAAATCAATTTTCAAGGCAAATTAGTGAGCTTGAATTTGGGCTGTTTGGCCTGTTTTGTTACACACATTAGAGCTTGATTTTTTTCAAGCTTAGGTTTCAAAGTTTAACTTACTTAAAAGCTGGGCAAGGGTACGTGGCCACTAAATACCCTCCTAAAGTTATAACACCATTTTATAATTGAGATGTTGCTAATAATAAAGATCCTCAAAGTGCAAATTTTATAATTGATTACAAGTCAGATTTTGATATATGAAAAATTAGAATTAAGATATTTCAAGTTTGATCACGAGTCTCTCTAACCAAGTTTAGTGGTATCGGATCATAAATCTTCCAAGGTTCTCTCAAGTAGTTTGTGTGTAGGCTATACTCATTACTCCGTTGCCTCCTATGAACTTACTTTAGAACAATGGTAAGAGTTAAGAATTGCACTTTGAATCATTTTCAGCATTTATTTAAAGGTATTTGAAAACTTGTGAGATAAGGACAACGATTTTATATGGAGTAAAGAGAGCAACACATGCAGACATGCAGTTGTATAGACAAGATTTAATATTGCAGGGATATAGTTGTGTGATAAGTGAGTGATGTGCGTTTCTATCGTCAGTTTAGGCAGTTTGTTTTCTGGCCATTGAAGCTAATTTTAAGGCTGTGGGGTTGGCAACAGGTCAATCCTTCAATGTATGTTTTGCTTGACTTCAGAAATTAGTGAAATCTGATGATTTTAGTGTTTTTTTTTTTTGGTAAATCAAGGTAATTATAGAGCTTAGTGATGCCAAAATTTAAAATTTAGGTACTCTTCTTTTGTGTGAAAAGATGGCTATGAATATGAAATGTGGATCAACATGATAATTAGTCGCTCAATGCCGTTTTCTCATAGTTTTGCAGGCTTAGTTGCTCTATGTTGTTTTCTTGATTATTATTAGGTTAATTAGTATTTTGTTTTCTTTCAGATATGGAAATTGGATCTTCTTCATCAGTTCTTGAATCAGGTTTATTTTTTACTAATTGATATGTCAGTTTGTAATGTTCTAAATTTTCGTTCCTCATGTTCTAAACTTTAATTGCTTATGTTCTAAATATGTATTGTATGTGTTCGAACTTAAATTCATATGTACTTGTAGATGTAGTTGTGAATAGTGATCAATCGGTTCCTATAATCCAACATTTGGTTGAGTATGATAAGCAGCCTACTATCGTCTTAACGGAAGATATTGAATCAGGTGAAATTCCTTATTTCATTTGTTATGTTTTAATATTTAATTGTTATCTTATAAATGATAGTTGCACATATTTAAAAATTCTTCTTAATGATCATTCATAGTATTTAAGATCATATTGATCATATTCTTTATTACTTATATAAGATCATTTTACGTTAAGGGTATTATTATTCTACTAATAATTATGATATGTATAGTAAATATATATGTTCTGAAATATTATCTATGTTTCTTTGCAGCAACAACTTCTTCCAATGCAAATATGTGTCGTACTCCTCAAGTAGTTCCCATGTTAAGTCCTGGAGGGACAAGATTGTGGATTCCTTGTTGCCCCAATGAGTTGATACTATCTATAGGGATGAAATTTTCTAGGATCGATGAGGGTTTAGCTTTCTATAAAGCATATGCAAATATTCTTTGGGTTTTAATACTAGGAAACCAACCATTACCAAAAAGAAAAAAGAGAATGTTGTGGCTTTTCAATATATTGTATGCAATAAAGCCGGTTATAAGGAGAAACGAAAGTTAAAGGTTGATGATGTTTCCAAGGGTAAAGAGGATGAAACTAAGGAAGTTAAAACTAGTAGAAGAAGGTTGATCACTCGTGTTGGTTGCAATGCTCAAATGGTTTTGAAATATTGTAATGGTGGAAGTTATATTGTTACAATATTTCGGGAGGCTCATAATCATCCTCTTTACACTCCAAGTTGTAATGAATTTCGAAAAAGAAGGAGGAAAATGAACATTCTACACAAGAAGATGATTGTTGATAATTCAAAGGTGTGTGAATCATGTCAATGTTCTTTGGTGTAATCTATCTTCTATAAATGTATATATTTATGTTGCAAATTTTTCTTTTTATGATGTAGGTGAACATTGGTCCCGTGAAAACTTATAGAATGATGAAGGAATATGTTGGTGGGTATGAAAATGTAGGGGCTTCTAAACAAGATTTCAAAAACTTTTCAAGAGATTTAAAGGCATATATTGAAGGGTCGGATGCTCAAATGTTTGTGGATAACTTCAAAATGAAGAAGTTGTTATGGAGTGCATTTTCTTTGACTATGAGGTTGATCAAGAAGGTTGTCTTTGTAGAGCTTTTGGGCGGATCCAATTTGTAGAAAGAATTATGCTCTCTTTGGGGACATGCTCTCTTTTGATACCACATTCCAAACAAATAGGTATGACATGGTAAAATTTATATTTTAAATAATATACTATTATATTTCATATATTTACTTGTTATGTTTTGAAATGTTCATTTTAATGTTCTAAGAGCAAATGAATCATGTTCTAAACTACTACTAGTAATGTTCTAAACTACAACTAGTAATGTTCTAAACTACAACTAGTAACGTTCTAAACTAGTAGTATTAATGTTCTAAAATATATATCATATGTTCCGAATATAAAACTTAAGTTCTACATATTAGCTATATGTTTCTAAAGAAATTTCATATGTTTAAAAAATAATCATGAAAGTAAATAATAATCATATTACCTAATAAACATGTCATTAAATTCAAACTAAATCCCTATGTTCTAAACTACTACTAGTAATGTTCTAAACTACTACTATTAATGTTCTAAAATGTATATCATATGTTATGAATATCAAACCTAACTCTTTATATGTTCTGATTTGTACTTGTTGTGTACTAATAGTTTTTCATTTGTTCAAGATATGTCTTTATGTGTTCTTACTTGTTTTTGTTGTGTTCTTATCAGGTATAACATGATTTTTGGACCTTTTACGGGAGTTGATCACCATAAAAGATGCATTTCCTTTGGTGCTGGTTTCATTGCTAAGGAGGATATAGTATCTTTTGAGTGGTTGTTTAAAACATTTCTTAAAAGCAATGGGGAATAATGAGCCAACTTGCTTGATCACGGATCAAGATCCGGCCATGAAGATTGCTATTAATAATGTGTTTGAGGAGGCTGATCATAGATTTTGTATGTGGCATATTATGAAGAAGGTTCCTGATAAAGTAGGGCGCACAATTTGTCAAGACACTGATTTTCTAAAAAAGCTTTCTTCTTGTGTGTGGAGCTTAGAAATTGAGCCTATAGAATTTGAATCTAAATGGAAGAAAGTGATTGATGAGTTTGATTTGGGAAACAATGATTGGCTATGCGAGTATGCGACATGTATGACATGAGAGAATTGTGGATTCCCGCTTATTTCGGAGAATTATTTATGGGAGGAATTATGAGAACAACTTCAAGATCGAAAAGTGAGAACAATTTCTTTTGTTCCTTTCTCAACCCCTCATGTAACTCTTGTTGAGTTTTATATGAGGTTTGAAAGTGCAATGGATGCTCAAAGGCATGCTCAAGGAGAGAATGACAATGATTCCAAACATAAATCTCCCGAGTGTAAGACACCACTTGCAATTGAGAAGCATGCTTTAGAAATTTATACTACTTCAATTTTTTCCGAATTTCTAGATGAGGTTGAATTTGCATGTTTTGCTTGTGGTGTTGATGAGTTAAAGAAAGAAAATGGCCTGGAAATTGCTTGTAGTAAATGAAGGAAATCGAATAAGAAGATTTGAGGTTGTGTTTAATTGTATTTGAGAATCAAACGACATGCTCTTGCAAGTTGTTTGAGAGACAAGGCATTCCATGTAGGCACATGGTTTGGTTTTGGAAATCAAAAAGGTTTGACAAGATTCTCGAACAATATGTACTCAATCGATGGACTACTTTGGCCACTAAAAAGCCAATCTTTGATTTGGAAAGGTAATATCATGGAACAATGTGCAAAAGCGATTGACCATAAAAGATTATTGAATGACTTGTGGTCGGAGATTCATACTTGTGTTAGCTTGGCGAGAGAGTAATGAAGATGATCTTAGTGATTTGGTGAAAAAAGTTCGAGCATTGAGGTTCGATTTGGAAGCTAAGAAGTGTGCAAAGGATAATTCAAACAACAATGTTGCTAACAAAGTGCAAGATATTGTGTCCTTGATAGGAGCTAGTGCTCCGAGTGTAATTTTGATTAAACCTCCTAAAATTTCAAAGAACAAAGGCACCGGTGTTCATGTGGCACATGGAGTTAGTAGCACCGGGAGTGGGAAAAGGTTAAAGAGTGATAAAGAGAAAGCAATTGAGCAAAGCCAAAAGAAGAAGAAGGTTATGTCGAGGTTGTGGTGAACTTGGTTACCATGATATTCGAAATTGTCCTAACAAAGTCAATTGATTATGTGAGATTTAAGAGAAGTACAATTGTGTGTGTTTTATGTGTGTTTAGAACTTATATTTATGTTTTATATATCACAAAGTATTCTTGTTTAGAATATAGTTCTATGTTTTATGGATTATGAGTCATGTTCTAAACTACCACTAGTAATGTTCTAAACTACTATTAGTAATGTTCTAAACTACTATTAGTAATGTTCTAAACTATTACTAGTAATGTTCTAAAATGTATATCATATATTCCGAATATCAAACTTAAGTTGTACATATATAACTATAGATTTCTAAAGAAATTTCATATGTTCCCAAAAAAAATCATTAAAGTAAATAATAATAATATTACCTAAAAAACATATTGAATTCTAAAACTCAATCCCTATGTTCTAAACTACCACTAGTAATGTTCTAAACTACTACTAGTAATGTTCTAAACTACTACTAGTAATGTTCTAAAATGTATATCATATGTTCTCAATATCAAACCTAAGTTGTACATATTTAGCTATAGGTTTCTAAAGAAATTTCATATGTTCCCAAAAAAAATCATTAAAGTAAATTATAATTATATTACCTTAAAACATATTGAATTTTAAAACTCAATCCCTATGTTCTAAACTACCACTAGTAATGTTCTAAACTACCACTAGTAATGTTCTAAACTATCACTAGTAATGTTCTAAAATATATATCATATGTTCTGAATATCAAACCTAAGTTGTACATATATAGCTATAGGTTTCTAAAGAAATTTCATATGTTCCCAAAAAAATTCATTAAAGTAATTAATAATTATATTACCTTAAAAACATATTGAATTTTAAAACTCAATCCCTATGTTCTAAACTACCACTAGTAATGCTCTAAACTACCACTAGTAATGTTCTAAACTATCACTAGTAATGTTCTAAAATGTATATCATATGTTCTGAATATCAAACCTAAGTTGTACATATATAGCTATAAGTTTCTAAAGAAATTTCATATTTTCCAACAAAATCATTATAGTAAATAATAATCATATTACCTAAAAAACTTGTTTCGATTCATTATTAATTTTTGACATGTTTTGTTACATCATTTTTTCCTATATTAATTTTGTTCTAAATAATTTTTGTTGTATTCTAAAAATAAATTTGTGATTTGATTTTCTTTCTATTTAGAAAACAACTATGTTCATATAAAATTAATAAACCATCATGGATTAAAGCAAATCATCAAAGTAAATAATAGTCATATTACCTAAAAGACATTGAATTCTAAAACTTAATCCCTATGTTCTAAACTACTACTAGTAATGTTCTAGATCACTACTAGTAATGTTCAAAACTATTACATTGATAACATTATATTTCATGGAGTTTTGCCCATTCCTTTGACTTTGAAATCAAAACGTGATGTTCTTCATTTCTCTTGTGTGCAAGAATCTTCCCACAATATTCTACCCTCAATCTCTTCAACTGATCAGTCTACAATGAAACATATTCAAATATTAGAAACAAAAATATCTATACTAATATTATAAAAAAAAAAAGTTGAAAATTAGTATTCACATTATCCTTTTCCAAGCCACTTTCCCACTTTTCATCTTTTTCCCCATGATATGTCTCCATGTGCTTAAGTACAAATACTCTACAATCATGGTCATTTGAATTACTCCGCCATTTCAACTTCAATGTTCTTGTTTTGAAACCACTTATGCAATCCTTTCCGAGAACTGTTTGATGAAAAAATCTTGCATATCCCCTCAACTGAAAAGATGTAAACCCATTAGTAGATGGTATATAAGTTGAAGATTGTATGATTATGTATAAAATATATTACCATAGTCTTAGGGTCATTCTTGTATTTCTTTTGAAAGGAGATGCCGGGTTGAAGTATTTTGTTATCTATCAAGTTGATTGTGCTATCGAGTGAGTTGACGCAAAGCAAATAGTAGTGCTCGGACACTACTATTGGAAAAAAATACCTAATGATAGAATTTTCACATAAATAATTGTGTTATTAGTTGACATGTAACATAATCACTTTGCAAACATATTTCATTTCAAGAACTTACAAGATCAATCATTTGGGATACGAGGACATTGGCATGCTCCATCTCTTCGTTCATCCTTTTTAGCAATGCAGGAATTCTATATTCAAATGTAGCAGTTGAAGGAAAGTATGTATCCGTACATAAAATAATCCGAAATCAAATTAAAATAATGTTTCATTTTAAATTTTAAGCATTATGTATAATGTTCAAGAATTAAGTGATAATATTCTAAGAGCAAATGAATCATGTTCTAAACTACAACTAGTAATGTTCTAAAATGTATATCATATGTTCTGAATATCAAACCTAAGTTGTACATATTTAGCTATATGTTTCTACAGAAATTTCATGTTTAAAAAAAATATATCAAAGTAAATAATAATCATATTACCTAAAAAACATGTCATTGAATTCGAAAACTCAATCCCTATGTTCTAAACTACTCGTAATGTTCTAAACTACTACAACTAATGTTCTAAACTACTACAACTAATGTTCTAAAATGTATATAATATGTTATGAATATCAAATCTAAGTAATCATCAACGTAAATAATAATCATATTACCTAAAAAACATGTCATTGAATACTAAAATTCAATCTCTATGTTCTAAAATATATACAACATGTTCGATATGTAAATCGTGTTGTTCAAGAATATAATGTACTTACATATGGCTCTGTTGTGAAGAAAAATCTATTGGTTGAACCCGGGAGTTCTTCTTCTATTTTCAACACTGAGAATAAGTGACCAAGCATCAATGATGTTGTTGAATAGAAGATTGTTCCCAACAAGACTTGCTATCTCTTTCCTCGTGATTGTAGTTTGTTTATCATTGTACAAAATTTCACTTGAATTTGTTCAAAAAATAATAATTATAATATCAAAAAATATCGCTAATTATTATTAAACAAGAGGGAGTATGAGTAATTACTCTTGTGTTCCTTCTGCAAAAGCATAGTCCGCCATTCTTCTTTTAGCAATATCAACTCTTTTGAAGATCTTGTCAAACTCTACCATGAATGGTGATCGCAAGTATTGTGGAATATTCTTAGGGCATCTCTTTGCTCTCTTATCTTGTTCTTTCTTTTCTTCTTCCCTATGGAAAGACAAAAAAATTGTCACAAATAAGCATATATTCTCAACTAGAAATTCACAAAATAAAGAGGGAGCATAGTATTAAAATTCTTTGTTAGTTTATTACCCTTTGTCAAGTTTTGGTTGAGTTGGAGTTTTCCATATGCCTTGCAAATCCTCTAAAGAAGTTGGGGATCTAGTAGTCAATTCCAAGTTATCTCCAACAACATTCTTTTTGCTTGCACTAGAAGAAGAGGGAGCATTAGTAGGAACTTCAAGGATGGGGGCGACTGTGAAAGTAACACAAAACTTCGGTGGACTAGCTTCAAGCATACTCTTCTTCATTGTCTTCTTAGATTGACAGTTATCCCATGCTTTCGCCATCACCTCATCCAACTCAGCAATAAATGCGATTCATCAAACAAATGTTGGTCTTGACTTAGAATTGAAGGACTCTTGTTCTTCCCATTTGGATGTAACTTATTCAAATGTTGTTCTTCCTTTTTCGGTGTGTATTTGTTCCAAATGTTTTGAAAGAGATTATGCATTTGGTCACTTGTTTCATTCTCTCCAAATATGTTAGATGCTCTATCTAACATGGCATACATCTCATTCACATTGGATGCCAAAGTCTTGGCCAAATTTCCAAACTTGTCCAGAAAACCCTTAATGCCAAAAAGTAGAATAATCATAAACATAATACATTGTTCTAAACACATTTTTTGAACATAAGAAATATTTTTTTTGAATATATCTCATTTTCATAACATATTATAGACATTTTCAGAACATAAGAAACATTTTGTTGAACATTGCAAACATTTTTCGAACATCATATTATAAACATTTTTCCCACATATGGACCATTTTACCTAAAAAATATGTCATTGAATTCTAAAACTCAATCCCTATGTTCTAAACTACTACTAGTAATGTTCTAAACTACTACTATTAATGTTCTAAACTACTACAAGTAATGTTCTAAACTACTACAAGTAATTTTCTAAACTAATATAAGTAATGTTCTAAACTACTCCAACTAATGTTCTAAAATGTATATCATATGTTATGAATATCAAATCTAATGTTCTAAAAGAATACATTGTTCTAAACACATTTTTTGAACATAAGAAATATTTTTTTTTGAATATATCTCATTTTCATAACATATTATAGACATTTTCGTAACATAAGAAACATTTTGTAGAACATTGCAAACATTTTTCGAACATCATATCATAAACATTTTTCCCACATAAGGACCATTTTACCTAAAAAATATGTCATTGAATTCTAAAACTCAATCCCTATGTTCTAAACTACTACTATTAATGTTCTAAACTACTACAAGTAATGTTCTAAACTACTACAAGTAATGTTCTAAACCACTCCAACTAATGTTCTAAAATGTATGTCATATGTTATGAATATCAAATCTAAGTGCTACATATTTAGCTATATGTTTCTTGTTCCAAAAAAATCATCAACATGGCATACATCTCATTCACATTGGATGCCAAAATCTCTCTAACATAAGAAGCATTACATTGAAGTATAAAAATATTCAGATTAGAGTGTAAGGTGAGTACCATTACATCAAAGCATTTATAAAAAAGTAACATAGAACTATTCAGAACATTATATATAAATATTCAGATTAGAGTATAAGGTGAATACCATTACATCACTTGGAGATGATGATGTTCCAACATCCTTTACATCTTTTCCATGTTCTTTCTTCTTTGGCATTTCTTCAAATTTGATCCTATCAAGCATCAATCCGTTTCCAAAACCTCTCTTAAGTTCAATCTTCATTCTTTCATTGATCATTTGCTTATTCCAAATCGAGATGATGGGGAAGCTTCTTGGCTGCTCAATCTTAGCTCTTTGTAGGCGATCAAAATAACAAATCTGTTATTTATCAAAGATTAACATAGAACTAGTCAGAACATAATAAAAAGTTCCATATACTCTAAAATTGTAACATTGTGATAAAAATCATAAACAATTGTTCTACAAACATTAAGAACTTACAATGAATAATATATATAACTTTGTGAAACCAAATATCATAAACAAAGTATAATCAAAAGTAATGTATAAACAATTGTGGAATACTAAAGGTTAAAAAAATTAAAATATTGTGAAACATTATGCAACTTACCAAGAGGAAAGGAAGTGGACCAGTGAAATAAGCATTGCCTTCTTGCCACTCCATTGCAGAATCTTTCAAGTGTTTGTAGGTGAATGCGCACCAATCTAGCTCATGAATTTTGCTTGTATCCATGCAACTATACAAAAACTTGTAATTCAATGATGGATTTGCGGTGGAACGAATACAACAATTAACCGCACATATGATAAAATGCCATAAGAACTCATCACAAACTGGTTCTCTCAATCTCAGCTATCACCATGGACTGTAATGGACTTCCACGCCTCAAATCAAACAACCCTCTCCAATTATGCAAAAAAAATTTCCAATCTTCTTCTTCTTCATTTTTTGGCTCCTCTATTTCTCTACCTCCCATAGGCAACCCATAAACCAAGTGTATGTCCTCTCGGAAGAATATCAATTTCTTGTTTTTTGCTAAGAACCAAAGAAACTCGATCATGATCAAAGCTTCTTACTAATTGATTAGCAAATATGGATTTATGAGCATCTAAATCCAAATCCAAGAAGCCTCCAAATCCTATTCTCCTAATAGCTTCCTTATGCTCAGATGGAATATCCTTAAGTATGGCCATGAATTGCTTTGGTGGAATCCTTTGGTTAAGTGGTTTTTCACTCACCACTTCATTGAAGTCTTTATCCACCTCAATGACATCATCTTCTTCGATTCATCAAGTATTATCTTTTGTTTTTTCTTTTGAATATCCACTTGTTGAATTTTTTGTCTTCTTTTTTTACCCAAATCCTTTAGAACAGGTTTTTGCTCTTCTGTTTCGTCCTTCATAACTATATCTTCATCAGCAGTCCTAGAACATATGAAAAATAGTTTATTAATTATTATTTTCAGAAAATAATATAGACAATTTCATAACATCTTTAGAACACAACATAGATGTTTTCATTACATAATATATATATTTTTAAAACTTAAGATAAACATCTTTAGAACATAACATAAACATCTTTAGAACATAATATAAAAAAGAAAAGGCCAAAAATACATGAGCTTCTTAAATTTTAAACATGATAAGGAAAATAAATTTTCGAACATGATATAGACATACAACAAAAAGTTAGTTGTCTTACTTGTTCAACAAGATTGTTCATGTCTTCATTCCCATCTTTTTGTGTTATACTTGGAGCATCAACTTTCTCATGTCCCTTATCACTAACACATGGGTTCAATAGAAATATATTTAGATAGTATATTAGAACACGAGGGGAAAATTATGATATTAATGACAATAAATAAACATTTTTAGAACACTAGATAGACATTTGTAGAACATAACATAGTCATTTTCAGAACATAAACCAATATAGCAACAAGTTAATTGTCTTACTATTCAACAAGTTTGTTGGTGTCTTCATTCCCACCTTTTTGCGTTACACTTGGATCGTCAACTTTCTCAACTCCCTCATCACTAAGACATGAGTTCAATAAAAATATAATTTAGAATAGATAATGATTTGGCAAATCTTATATGTTATTATTATTATAATTAATGTTACAAACTATTACTAGTCTCATATAAATAAAATATGAAAATAAGATCCGATTTAAAATATTACATATGAGTATCTTTCTTTTCCAAAGATCTTTTCAATAATGGGCACTCCGTCAAGATCCTTGTCAACTGCTTTGTTATCATCATCCCTAACACATTTTCGAACAACAAATAGACATTTTAAGAACATTTGATAGTCATTTTCAAAACACAAAAACGTTTTTTCAGAACACTAGATAGCCATTTTCAGAACATAACATAGTCATTTTTAAAACACAAATCAATATAGCAAGATAGTTGACTTACAGTTTAGTAGGACTGTTTGTGTCTTCTTTCCCATCTTTTTGTGTTATACTTGGATCATCAACTTGGTCATTTCTCTCTTCACTATAACATGGGTTAAATAAAAAAGTATTTAGAATGCATATTAGGTTTCAAAATAGTAAGATGAGGTACTCTTATAAAAAAATAATAAATGTTGTTATGATAGTCCAAATTCTATTGGTGTTCTAAGCAAGTCAATCGCGATTTATGAAGGTAGGGTTGTGTTCTAAATACTTTATCTTATGTTCTAAATAGTTTAATGGTGTGTTCTAAAAAATTTAATTGCATGTTCTAATTGTTCCATATTGTGACTTCAATGAAACTTTTGCCTAATATCAATCTTGTAGAAAAAAGAACACATTTACACATGAGTAACTTTTCTGAACATTAAAATAAAATTAACTATTATATGTCGGTGTTCTAAACAAGTAGAGTCAATCGCAATTTATGAAAGTAATGTGTTCTAAATACTTTATCTTATGTTCTACATATTTTGTCTTATGTTCTAAATAGTTTAATGATGTGTTCTAAAATTTTAATTGCATGTTCTAATTGTTCCATATTGTGACTTCAATGAAACTTTTGCCTAATATCAATCTTGTAGAAAATAAGAACACATGAAAAAGTTATCTGAACATGATACCATCGTTTTCAAAATAAAATTAACTATTATATTTCAAAATAAAATTAACTATTATATTTCAAAATATTGAGAAAAATTCAAAAGATAAAATTAATTTATAGAAAATAACCTGTAAACATTTTCATAGATACATTCTGAATTTATCTGATCTAAAAGACTCTTTTCCACAATTGGACTACCAATTGACTTTTCTTGCATTTCTTTCACGCCTTTGTTCTCAGTATTCTCCCTGTTTCAAAATTTTATAACATATTACTATACTACTTAGAACATAGAAGATCTCCTAAAATTCTATTTGATAACCAAGCCTTGGGCAATTCTAGTCATTATCATCTAATAGCAATTCAAACACACTTTTTACCTACCTGTTAATCACCTAACACATAATCCAATGACAAAAGCTCTCTACTCTATGCTCTAATAAGTCTAATCTCTATTCATATTAGACATCTTGCTAATAGTTATCCAACTAACAATAAGCTATCAACCACATATACATTAGGGAATAGGGATCATAGAAGAATGCTATATTATGAAAAAGGACCACCTGGGGAATGTAGTAAGTTGAAGGCAAGCTTAGTTCACCGTGTTGCTAGTAGTTTTCCAGAACTGAATCATGGAGGGTGTGGTAATGGCAATTCAAACACACTTTTTACCTACCTGTTAATCACCTAACACATAATCCAATGACAAAAACTCTCTACTCTATGCTTTAATAAGTCTAATCTCTATTCATATTAGACATCTTGCTAAGAGTTATCCAACTAACAATAAGCTATCAACCATATATACATTAGGGAATAGGGATCATAGAAGAATGCTATATTATGAAAAAGGACCACCTGGGGAATGTAGTAAGTTGAAGGCAAGCTTAGTTCACCGTGTTGCTAGTAGTTTTCCAGAACTGAATCATGGAGTGTGTGGTAGCTTTGAAATGAGCAATGTTAGTTTCATCTCACTCAATGCCATGGCATTACTTTGTGGCAACAATGAACTTCTATCAGATGTCGAGACAGTAATTGAAAGGGAAAGTGCATAT
>CANSZD010001855.1:167500-327500 GCA_947648045.1 Beta corolliflora | reverse complement strand
GTTGCTATATTCATATATGCGCCTCCTTCTCATGCTTTGAAACAAGAATTTTGGGAGGAGTTGATATCTTATCTAGGCTCTTTAAGTTCTCCTTTTATCTTACTAGGAGATTTTAATGAATTAAGTTCTAGTAGTGATAAATTGGGTGGTGCAGGATTTAAATTTTCTCCTCTTAACTATATGAACTTGTTATTTGCATCCATAGAGTGTGTTGAATTACCTTTTGAAGGCAGTGTCTATACTTGGAGGAAGAAACCTCATGGTCCGAATAACATATTAGAAAGATTGGATAGAGGTGTGGTTAGTTTAGAATGGATGACTTTGTTTCCAAATTCTAAAATTAAACATCATAATTTCTCTTCTTCGGACCACTGTCAGATTAGTACTCTATTTTTCTAGAATATTCTCTTAATCGATTAAGCCAACACAATGCTAAATCTTTTTGCTATTTTGTCTAACTTGAAAGTTTTCTCACTGAACACTAGTTTACCCAAAGCTTTCTCTGATTATCTATGTATAACACTTTTACTTTTGATCTATCCTCAGGATTGTGATGTTTGTAACCATTTCCTCAGAGTTTGGATTCACTGTTAGTTGTGGAATAGGGATTTGCTAGCATTGTATCTTAGCCGGGTAACACAGGCTAACTGAATTTTCTAATTTGAAACACTTAATTTAGCTGGCTGATTATTTGTTTAAGTTAGGTTCTATAGGATTTGAGATTTTGAGTGTTCTTCACTTCTCTGGTCTAATATAATTGTTATCTTCTGTTATCAATTTTACTTCATGATGATTGTTAATCTTTGATAAATATTGTTGAATTTGACATTATAGGAGGGAAAACGAAATTGTTAGCAGCCTCATTACTTTAAAAGATAGGAGGCTTTGGGTAAATCACCTTGAGTCTCATCACTGCATCTTTGAATGTTCAGGGACAATATCTTTGAATGCAGCATAGTCCTTGAATGTTCATCAAGTCTGTCCTGAATTTAGCTATAATGTACAGGTTGTCATGGTCAAATAAAAATTCTGAAAGACAATCACTCAATGCATGTTAAAAGTGGATGACTAATCATTTTCTGATTGTTCTGACAGTTGTGATTCAATTTTTTTCGTAAGGATATCTTACTGAAGACATCAATGAATTTTCCAAAGAAAACACATGTATGTATTTTTCATATACAATAGGTTTGTCCTTTTTTTTTATTGAGCTTGAATATTTTTCTGGTGGCCTAATGATCTCTAAAGTATTAAAAAAAGGCTTATGAATCTATGCTAATTTTTGTTGTTCGAACTCCTCTGTAGATGCTTTAGCGGGAGCCAAGTTTTTTCATGGGATTGACAAAGTTTTGGAAGGGAGTGCAGTTGTTTTGACACTCAAAGATCAGGATATAACGGTGATGTGAACTTGTTTTCTGTAGCTCTTAGTTCTTTGTAACTGTACAATGTAATATTTTGAATAGCTGTGAATTTTGTCATCAAAAGAATCAATTCGAAACCTCCTCAAGCATGGGAAAGTAAAAACTGGTGCTGCAACTATATTCATAAGCATAGATTTTTTAAATGTTTTGCGAGACTGAACATACACATCTGACATATTAGCAAACCTGCAAGCCCAGATGTAATGATAATAAGCACTAATCATTTTTCTCCTTGGAACTACTTGGCATCAGTTGATTCCAGGCCTTGGACAAGTCTAGCGAAAAGGAAAGTTCAGCATTATGGCTATGAGTTCTGTTATCAAGTCAAGTATTTATTCTGATTTGACTAGAAAAAGTAACTCATGTTATAGAACTCTATAATTATATTTATTCTGATTTGACCAGAATCATATTCGAACATTGCCCAACTTTATGTTGACTATGCTTCAAAGACTGTTTATGTTAATATAGGAATTTTTATGATAGTGGAGCACAATAGCCTTAGTTAATTAATTCAGTTAGTATGTTTAGTTTGTTATGCAATGTGTTACTAAACATGGGACATAGTCCCACCATCATCTATTAAAGGTATTTTCTAGTTTAGTGTTTTCTTGTAAGCCTTATTTAAGGCCTTGATTATTTATTTTTATATATCAATGTATGTGTGGAAAATATTTGTTCTTTTGCTTCTAATTAGTTTAGTGTTTTCATATATACTTTTTAAAGTTACAAATACCGGTATAAGAACGAAAATAGGATCGATAATATCATCGCATAACTGCGTTTACGTACATGTAATGATCTAAGCTGATTTTGGCAATTGCCATTTAGCAAACCTGTTTTGATTTTAAAGTAAAAATTATGTCTTGAATTTATATTAGAAATTTTACCGCCACATTAATGGGATTTCCCACCAAATACACAGTTACAATGATTTTAAATATTAATTTTCTCATGTTGTTTAGATTTGCTTTAATCACGCCCACCACTTTCCTAATTTATTGGTTTGTTAAATTGTTATTCAGTTGCTCGTAATCTTTATTACATTATATATTGTAAAAATATGTGTTCATAATCTTTTCATATATACTTTTTAAAGTTACAAATATCGGTATAAGAACGAAAATTACATTGATAATGTCATCTTATAAATGAGTTTACATACATGTAATGATCTAAGTTGATTTTGGCAATTGCCATTTAACAAACCTGTTTTGATTTTAAAGTAAAAATTATGTCTTGAATTTATAATTGGAATTTTACCGCCATAATAACGGAATTTCCCACCAAATATACATTTACAATGATTTGAAATATTGATTTTCTCATGTTGTTTAGATTTGCTTTAATCACGCCCACCACTTTCCTATTTTATTGGTTTGTTATTATGTTGTTCGTAATCTTTATTATATTATATATTGTAAAAATATGTAAATTAAATAGTCCATTATCTTTTCATATATACTTTTTAAAGTTACAAATACCTGTATAAGAACTAAAATAGGATCGATAATATCATCGCATAACTGAGTTTACGTATATGTAATGACCTAAGTTGATTTTGACAATTGCCATTTAGCAGATCTATTTCAAAGGAACAATTCAAAATCATTATTGAAATGCACATATCGATATTTAATCTTTTCCTTCTAATTAGTTTAGTGTTTTTCATATATACTTTTTAAAGTTACAAATACCGGTATAAGAACGAAAATAAGATTGATAATATCATCTCATAATTGAGTTTACATACATGTAATGATCTAAGATGATTTTGGCAATTGCCATTTAGTAAACTTGTTTTAATTTTAAAGTAAAAATTATGTCTTCAATTTATAATTGGGATTTTACCGCCATATTAATGGATTTTCCACCAAATACACAGTTACAATGATTTGAAATATTAAGTTTCTCATGTTGTTTAGATTTGTTTTAATCACGCCCACCACTTTCCTAATTTATTGGTTTGTTATTCTGTTACTCGTAATCTTTATTACATTATATATTGCAAAAATATTTAAATTAAAAAATTCATAATCTTTTCATATATACTTTTTAAAGTTACAAATACCGGTATAAGAACGAAAATAAGATTGATAATATCATATCATAACTGATTACATACATGTAATGACCTAAGCTGATTTTGGCAATTGCCATTTAGCAAACCTGTTTGATTTTAAAGTAAAAATTATGTTTTGAATTTATAATTGGAATTTTACCGCCATATTAATGGGATTTCCCACCAAATACACAGTTACAGTGATTTGAAATATTAATTTTCTCATGTTGTTTAGATTTGCTTTAATCACGCCCACCACTTTCCTAATTTATTGGTTTGTTCTTCTGTTACTCGTAATCTTTATTATATTATATATTGTAAAAATATGTAAATTAAAAAGTTCATAATCTTTTCATATATACTTTTTAAAGTTACAAATACCGGTATAAGAACGAAAATAAGATTGATAATATCATCTCATAACTGAGTTTACATACAGGTAGGCGTGAAAAGTTCGGTGTACGGTTTGGATTTAGGCGTAGTGCAATCCGATCTGAATAAAATTTGGATTTCAATTTTTCAATCCGAATCCAATCCCATTAAAGTTTGAGTCCAAACCAACCCGATCCGAATTTTCACACAACGATTGGATACGATCCGAAATATCCCAATTTTGGGAACTTAAATTTTCCGATGAAGTAAATTAGGCTTGAGTATCAAAATAAAGTTTTCGATAGTAGAACGGATTTGTAGAAACAAATAATTAGGCACGAACATCAAAATAAAGTTTTCGATAGACACGAGCATCAAAATAAAGTTTTCGATAGGGATTAGGAAGTTAGCCAGTTAGACTTTTAGAGGAAGGGAAAGGTCGCCCGACCATTTGATTTTTTTGAAAGAATATGTTAAACCTAATTGTAATTATACAATTCAAGACATATCTACTATTCGGTTATTTTGGATTTTTGGATCCAATCACCCTCAATCCGATCCGATAATCCAAATTTTCAAAAAACTCAATCCGAATATAGTTTGAGTCCAATCCGAATTACTAATTTGGTTTGGATTGGATTGGATTTCGGTTTTTATCCGGATAACTTTCACCCCTACATACAGTTAATGATCTAAGCTGATTTTGGCAATTGCCATTTAGCAAACCTGTTTTGATTTTAAAGTAAAAATTATGTCTTGAATTTATATTAGATATTTTACCGCCACATTAATGGGATTTCCCACCAAATACACAGTTACAATGATTTGAAATATTAATTTTTTCATGTTGTTTAGATTTGCTTTAATCACGCCCACCACTTTCCTAATTTATTGGTTTGTTATTCTGTTACTCGTAATCTTTATTACATTATATATTGTAAAAATATGTAAATTAAATAGTTCATAATCTTTTCATATATACTTTTTAAAGTTACAAATACCGGTATAAGGACGACGATAAGATCGATATCATCGCATAACTGAGTTTACGTATATGTAATGACCTAAGTTGATTTTGACAATTGCCATTTAGCAGATCTATTTTGATTTCAAAGGAACAATTCAAAATCATTATTGAAATGCACCATTATCGATATAATCAACTTTTATAAAAAAAATGTCATAATTGTTAAGTCTGTAAGTTAACTGCAATATCCCATTCTCCCCTACAAAATAGGAATCCCAATATCTTTTACATAATGGCAAAATGTTTTTTCAGTACCCTATATCTTTTTCAGAACAATAATGGATTGTTCTGGGTTTAAGTTTAGGAGGCTTCCTTTTAAGTACTTGGGTGTTCCCATTAGTACTAAGAAGTTATCTGTTGCTGATTGTGAATATTTGATTGAGAAAATGGTGATCAAAATTAGGATATGGAGTACAAGACATATTTCATTTGCTGGGAGAAGAACCTTAGTGAATGCTGTCTTGCTTAGTATCTGTGTCTACTGGTCACAGATTTTCTTATTGCCTAAAGCTGTCCTAAAGCAGATCAATTCCATTTGTAGATCTTTCCTTTGGACTGGTACCTGTAATAGTCCAAGACCAGGTTATGTCAGTTGGGAAGATACTTGTAAACCAAGAAGTCATGGTGGCCTAGGTTTTAGGTCTCTGGTGCATTGGAATATAGCCATTGTGGGGAAACAGGTTTGGGCCATTGCAATGAAGGCTGATAACCTATGGGTTAAATGGATCCATGATAGGTATATCAAGGAGCATCCATGGAGCATTTTTCATGCTCCACAAAATGCTAGTTGGGCCGTGAAACACATCTGCAAGGCTAAACAAGTTCTTTTAAGGACTTGTGGTTCTGATTGGCTATCTAAGGAGCAGTACAGTACGACTGAGATGTACAAGAAGTTATTGGATCCTGGGGTGAAATGTGGGTGGTGCAACGCCATATGGAATCAATATATTCTTCCCAAATACAGTTTCATGGGATGGCTTGCATTGCTGAACAGAGTGCAGACCAGAATAAGACTTTATAATGTAGGCATATGCTCAAATGATCAATGTGTACTGTGTGAAAATGGTGCTGAAAATATAGGCCATTTATTTTTTACGTGTCAATTCAGTCAGCAAGTTTTAAGTAAAATCAAGAGCTGGTTGGGGATAAATGCTATGACTCAGTGTTTCACTCAATTGATAGAGTGGATAAAGAGAAGATCTAAGTACAGCAAGTTCAGACAACAAGTCTGTTATTCAGGAATCTTAGCTGCTGTGTATAAGGTTTGGCAAGAAAGAAATAATTCATTATGGAACCAACAAATTCGTTATGTGGATAGGGTTGTGAAGGATATTAAAGATACAGTGTTGTATTGAGTTAAAGGTAGAATTCCCATAAAGATGAAAAGTAGTGATACCGAATGGTTGTATAGACTGTGAGGGGGTGTTTGTGTTGCGCTGATTTGGCCAACTATAGGTTGTTTTTTTGTTTGGTGCTCAATATACTTACTCTTACAAAAAAAAAAAAAGATTACTTAACTCCAAAAAACGTGCATTGTAAAATATTTTGGGAAAATTTCAATTAACTTCATTGATATCTCCTGAAATCTAGTAACAAGTAAATATCCAACTATTTTTTGTGAAGGAATAAGTAATAGTAAAATATCTCAATAATTGTCTTGGATCATTCTTTTTACAATGTTTAGAAGTTGTATATGCTTGGAGTGATAATGGGTCGTGATACTGATTTTGGACACGTAAAAGGTTTTCGCGGTCATTGCCAAAGTTTGGTTGGGTGATATGAGCTTATTTAGGATACGCATTGTATAGATATGACCAAAATATGTTATGGTGTTGTCCAAAAACAACACTTTATATAACTAATGCGCAAAGACGAATAATGTCTAATGGTAGTTATCTTCAACCTTTCCAATTCGAAATACACCATTATCGATTGCAACTAAAATACAACATCGAGTTTGGTACCGGAAATTTGATATTTTAGCAACCATGGATTTATAATGTCAAATTTCCAACTCTAACGAAAAAAAAAAGTCCAAAACTTGGAACAAATTGGGCTTTGGTGTTGGGCTTCTCTTCTACCTCTGTAATTCTCCTCTGTAACTGCCGTGAACGGTGAACCCAGTCAGAAAACCTAACAATTTCCTCCTTCGTCTTCGTGTACCTCTTCTTCTCCTCTCAAACTTCCATACAATCGTGGCCTAATTAAATCTTCAAACACCAGAAAATTTTAAGATTATTTTGAATATGGCATACATGAAATTAATTGAATTTAAACATTAATGCAAACGCTTACTACATCATCTTATTCAACTGAGCTCAGTCTCTCTCCTCTAAATGCGTTCTTTTATTATGGATTTGAGAAGAATCTCCATTATCAAACCCACCTTTTTCTTCTCTTCCTTCCGCCGCCCTGTTCGCTCAGTTCCTCCGCCATTTACGTCGCTTGGATAGGGATCCCATTTCCTTCTTGATTATCAAGTTTCATATACTGTTCTTGCTCGTGATTGTGTCGATTAAAGATTAAGTATGTGATTTTTTATTTGTTTGGGTTTCTTGATCAATCCAAAGATTTGATCTTGTTTTTCAGTGGGAAGAGGGGCGAGGAGGCATGGGGTAGAGAGGGGATCGTAATTTCTATCAATTGTATTTGATTAGTTTTTATAAAGTATACATATAAAGAATAATTTTGAATATTATAAGGTTTAATTTTGTACAATATAAATCATATAATTCTAAATAATCAATGCACCTTATAAGTTTTGTATATTATACAGTATAATTTTGTATGCTGCATTGTATATGTTATTAAATCACAAATACAGAAGAAAAACAATTAAGAATTTAATATATAATAATTTTGGAAGTTATATATAAACTGCTTAATATATAAATACAAAAAAGGGAAACTGCCTATATTTGATGTCATCCAGTCACTGCTGATGTGGAAGAATTTGTGGCTCTCATTGCTTCTTTTCAATAGCCTTTTTAGAAGAAGGCTATTGTAAAATTTTTAACCTATCAGTCGTGTCCTCCGTCACTGGCATGGTTTAAGTTTCTAGTAATTTGTCATTAGCTTTTGCCTTTTCCCCCACATCTCTCCCATCCGCAGTGAAGGCACAAGATTAATTTCACTTGCCCTAAAATTAGAATAAGCATATTTAAGTATCAAATAATGCATTACATTTTGAAATTTCTTTGCTGTACAAAAGAAAATATATTGCAAAACACAGGAAAATTCCAGATGTATGAAATATTTTCCATCCAGAATCTTGATAATCAGCAATACTTGTGATTTTATGGTACATAAATCTTCTTTCTCAGAGTGAAAAACCCATCAAACTGGTGGGTACCTTCTGGTGTTTGCGTAAGTATTTCTGATTCCTTGTATCACCAGGCGAATAATTTGCTTGAATAGTCTAACAAAGACGCGAGCGGCATGAACTAGGATGAGGAATCCTAACAACAATATCCAAAAAAGACTTGCATATATCATCACTGTTAGAACAGGTTTTTCGGAGGTTGTAAATTTCATCACGCCCTTGACTTCGTCTTCTTCGTAGGCTACAAGGAAGTAAGCATTAGTGATAACGTATGTCAATGTTGTTGCTGATATTGCGATCCACATAGTTACCATTAAAATTGCCATAGCAAGTTTCATACAAGGGAGTCCGCTTATGAGGAGAATTATTACAGTCAGAGACGATACCAGTCCTATAGTGTTGGAGAAGAGAAATACATCATATCTAAAAGGGTCATTCATTGCCATTATTGAAGTACCTGCTATATGGTCATTGTTAGTGTCTTGCCATACACCTCCAGGAGGGTTAATTCCGGCTTGAAAAGCCATAGTGGCTATTAATGACGACACTACCATAAGAACAGTACGCTGCTTTTCCAACCAATTGCGGCTGCTTTTCCTGGGTTTCAGCAAAATCTTTGCTTTCGATACTTTGGCGCGCCTCAAGGCCAACCAAATTCCTCCATCATGACCATCTTTCTTGGTCTGGATGCAAGTATCCATTGCTGTTAAGCCATTAATGTTGATTGTGTTTTTTGCCATTTTCTTATCCTTGAGCAGGAAATCAATAGTCTACACATAGTTGGAAGTGCAAAGTCTATGTCAGGCTTTCATATTATTATGACCAAAACAAACAAAGAAAATGTAAGGAACAGTAAATCGACATGCAAATTCATGCGGCATAACAATACGGTAGCTAGTCTACAGGTGAGGGCTGAGGGAAGAAGATATGTTTAAAAGGTTTTTGAGAAGGGAGTCAAAATTTTGAATAGCGAGACCCTTGTGTTAGGTTGTTTGAAGTGTGATATATCCAGTGGCGGATTTACTTAGGGTCATTGTTGGTCACGTGACCAACTATTATTTCTGAAAATAAAAAAAAAATTCATTTGAAGCGTAAGTTTCTCTCTCACACGCGAACCAACCTAGTTTCCTCTTTCTCTCTCGTTCTCCTTGGCGAATCCAACTTCAGGCGACGGCGCGACGACGCAGATCTTCATTCTTCACACGCGAAGTCGCGAACTAACCCAGACCCAGTAGCAGCGACGCAGTTCAGGCGACGTAGATCTTCAGGCGACATAGATCTTCAGCCTTCAGGCGACACTTCACACTTGCGACTCGTCGCCGACTCGCCGGTGACTGGTGAGTTTGTTATTCTCCGTCTTTGTTTGTAATTCTTTCAGTTTTTTTATCATTTTTGTTCGACTCGCCGGTGAGTTTCTGCCGCCTATAGGCTATAGATTTTGTTAGGGTTTTGTTCAATGTTCGATCTATTCTTTTTTTTGATTTTGTTAGGGTTTTGTTCGATCTATTCTGGAAATTGTTTTGTTTGATTTAGTTAGGGTTTTGTTCGATCTATTCTTTTTGTCTCAAAGAATCTATGGTCGTTGTTCACTTGTTTGTCTGATTGTCTCACTTCACTTCTTCATGTCTGATTGTCGCAAAGAATCTATAGGCGGCACCGCGGCAGCGGCAGCGAGCAGGCGGCAACGGGTGGAGCGACGAGGCGGCAGCGACACCAAACTTCAATCTTCAGGTGACAGGTATTCTTCTAATTCAACCTTCTTAATCTTCGCTTAATCGCTTCTTCAATTATTCTTCATTCAATCATTGTTGGCTTGTTGTTGAAAATTGATTGTGTATTTGTGTATTTTTGTCAACTGGATTTCATTAGGATTTCATTACGATTGTGTTGTGATTTGGGAATTAGATTAGGATGCCAAATTAACAAATGATTGTGTATTTATGTATTTTTGTCAATTGGATTTCATAACGATTGTGTTGTGATTTGGGAGTTATATTAGGATGCGAAATTGACAAATGGTTGTGTATTTGTGTATTTTTGTCAATTGGATTTCATTACGATTGTGTTGTGATTTGGGAGTTATATTAGGATGCGAAATTGACAAATGGTTGTGTATTTGTGTATTTTTGTCAATTGGATTTCATTACGATTGTGTTGTGATTTAAGAATTAGATTAGGATGCGAAATTGACAAATGATTGTGTTGTGAATTTGTGATTTAGGAATGATGTTACTAAGGTTAGGAATTAGAATGTTTTAGAAATCATTTTTGAATGATGTATCATGTATTATGTGCTTGATTGTATTGTGTATTTGTGTTGGCCTTTTCAATCGACTTATTTAATCTCATTCAAATTATTAATTTAATTTTCAGAATGAAAAGGAAAAAAACGAAGGATATTTCAAGTTTTTTTGTTAAAAGAACGTCAACTCAAAATCCACCTCCACCTTCTCCTCCTCCATCTCCTCCTCCATCTCCTCCTCTAAATCTTTCACCACCTCAAGAAAATGAACAAAATCTTCCTCCTCCATCTCAATTAGATGAACAAAATCCTCCTCATCAACAAAGTGAACAACATTCTTCTCCATCACACAATTCCAAAACCCATCTTATTCCCAGATTGAGCGAATTTGAAATTGCTAATCTTCCACAAGATCCTGGGAAAAGGAGAAAGATAAGTGATTTTCATCCTGATGATAAAAGCATAGTAAGAAGAACATACCTTGATAGAAAACCTTGCCAACCTAAAAATTTTGTGTTTCCTCAAACACTTATCGGGCCGAAAAACCGTCGATTTAATGTGGATTGGTTTGACACTTGGCCTTGGCTAGAGTATAGTGTTGAAAAGGATGCTGCATTTTGTTTTGCTTGCTATTTATTTAAGGAGGACAACTCGGTTGGAAGAGATGCTTTTACTAGCAATGGTTTTAAGTATTGGAATAGATTGGATGTAATAAAAAAGCATGTAGGTAGTCATAAGAGTGTTCATAGTAATGCTATGATTGCTATGGAACTTTTCAAGAACCAAAAGAGTAGCATTATTACTGGTTTATCAAAACAAACAAAAAGAAACCATGAGTGCTTATAGAACGCGATTAGAAGCTTCTGTTGAAACTATCAGGTGGCTTTTACTCCAAGGGTTGCCTTTTCGTGGTCATGATTAAAAAGAAAGTTCATTGAGTAGAGGTAATTTTGTTTCATTACTTACTCTTCTTTCACAACATGATCCTGAGTATTCCAAAGTTGTTTTCAAATTGGCACCTGGCAATTGTCAACTCACTTCTCCCGTTGTCCAAAAAGATATCATTAATGCTTGTGCAAAAGAGACAACTAAAGCAATACTTGAAGATATGAATGGTGGTTTTTTTTGCTATTCTTGCTGATGAGTCCACCGATGTTTCTGACAAGGAACAAATGGCTCTTTGCTTGAGATATGTTAATAAAAAGGGAGAAGTATGTGAGCGTTTTCTTGGTGTTGTGCATGTTCCCGATACTACCTAAAAGGAAAGAATTTCTTCGAGAGAAACAAGCTCAACGAGTTGTAGAAGCATTATCCTTAGATGAACTTGAATCGGGAACGGGTTTAAATCAAGAACGTGGCTTAGGTAGACCTTGTGACACTCGATGGGGGTCTCACTTTAAAACAATTTTGAATGTGCTTGATTTGTATCCTTCAATTCTTGAGTCACTTGATAAAATTGGTGAAGTTTCTGACGCAATTGATTCAAATAAAGCACAAGCTCTTACACACTTGTTGATGTCATTTGATTTTGTGTTTGTGGCACACTTGATGGTTTCTATATTTGGAATCACAAATGCGTTGAATGTGGCTTTGCAAAAACGTGATCAAGACATTGTAAATGCTATGACCATGGTTGATGTAACCAAGATCAATCTACAAAAGATGAGAGATGAAGGATGGGATTCTCATATGGAAAAAGTCACTTCTTTTATGGCTAAATATGACATCGAGATTCCAAACATGGAGGAGAGATATCATGTTCCGGGGAGAAGGATGTTGAGAGGTAAGAGCCCACAAGTTACAAATCTTCATCATTTTCGAGTTGAAGTTTTCTTAAGTGTCATTGATCTTCAATTGCAAGAACTTGAGAATCGGTTTCCGGAGATAAGTAAGGAACTACTTGTGTGTATGTCTTGTTTTAATCCTACTAACCGATTTTCTTCCTTTGACAAAAGAAAATTGATTCAACTTGCCAAGTTCTATCCCAATGAGTTTTCAAGTACCGAAATGATATTTTTTGATTGGTCACTTGAGAATTTCATTGTTGATGTTAGAGGAGAAGAGAGATTTTGGAATTTAAAGAGTCTTCACGAGCTTTCAATGAAACTTGTTGAGACGGGAAAGTCCGAAACTCATGATCGGGTCTACTTGCTTTTGAAATTGGTGTTGGTTCTTCCCGTTGCAACTGCAAGTTTAGAAAGAGTATTTTCTAGTATGACGCAAGTGAAAGATAAATTGCGTAATAGCATGGTAGATCAAATGTTGAATGATTGCTTGATTACTTATGTAGAGAAAGAAATGTTTTTGAAGGTTAGCAAGGATGATATTATAAATCGATATCAAAATATGAAAACTCGTCGAGAACAATTGTAATATTTTCTAAGTACTATTTGGTTGTAATAAGTACTATTTTTAGGTACTATTTTATTGTAATATGAACTATTATTAGTCATAAATTGATTTAATTTGAAGTAGTTTTTTTTTTAAATTCATGGATTATCTTATATGGATACGCATATTCGAACCAGTACCCGTATCCGTCTCTGTGCAATCTAGTCGGTAGTGACCAACTATTCATAAATTCCTGGATCCGCCACTGGATATATCATAATTAGTTCACCAACGTTTTTTTATATATATGCTTATTTGAGTTGTCAATAGTTGTATTCTAGAAGTATCAGCTTCTTTGTTGCAAAACAATGGTTTATAAGTTATAACACAAAAGAAAGGACATAGATTTCCTTGATGAAAAAGCCATTCCATTCACCTGTTATGGGCATCCTCGTCTTTTTTTCACTCGTCAGGTGACAATTTGAGAATGCAAACATACTCTAGCTAAATATTATCGAGGTATAATATAACAGGTAACAAGGACAACATGGTCTTCCTACAAGACTCCTGCAAGGCTCAAAGACAGCATGGGCCGCGTGTCTTTTCACGGTAATTGGCAGCAAGTTTAATTGTGTAATTGTAATTTTTTTTCTTTCTTTTTGGAATGACGCACCCTTATCTATCTTCTTCTTATATTCCCCAATGTAAGGAATATAATGATAAATATATAGTGTTTGTGTATATAACAAATAGTGTTTATGTATATAACAAATATTACTTGTGTATATAACAAATAGTGTTGGTGTGTATAACATATAATATTTATGTTGTTTGTCCCACAAATCTAAATAATGGTTAGAGAAGGGTAAAATAAAAATGTGATGAAATTATATCAAATTATTTTCTTCTTATTTGCCCCTTTGTAAGGAATGATTAACATATAATATTTTTGTATATTACAAATAGTGTTTCGTGAATATAAGATATAGTATTTGTGTATATAACAAATAGTGTTTGGTGTATATAACATATAGTGTTTGTGTATAAACGAATAGTCTTTGTTTTTCCACAAATCTAAATAACGATTAAAGAAGGTAAAATAAAATTGTGATGAAATTATATTAAGATGGATGTCTAATTGTCGAAAATAAAAATAAATATTGGTATTTTATGTATATTTTCTAAAACGTATTTTTTTAGATATACACGTTTCGAAAATTGCAAAGGTTATACACAAATTATTAGAATAGACGGTCTAATTTTATGTTAAAATTAGACAACCTAAACCTACATTCTCCTAACAAGCCCGATCCATTTCACTTTTACCCAACACTATCCCTAGACATTTGACACCAACCTAATTGCCCCTTCTCTTCTCCTTTCTTTGTTTCCCTTTAAATCTCGAACTACATCAGATACTTTTAATAAATAACTCGATGGTCTTACGGAATGGATTAAATTAGTCACCGAATGGATTAAACTAGTCACTAAATGGATTCAAGTATGTGATTATTGAATGGATTAAGTTGGTCACTAAATAGATTAAACTAGCACTAAATAGATTAAACTAGTTACTATTTTCGGAAAGGTGGTCCGTTCTGTTCTTAACATTGGGCTTGGGCCGTTGTCTAATTTTAAATTAAAAGTAGGCGGTCGAAGGTTATATTGTTTTTGGCTAACATTATCATGACACTTGGCGCTTATTAAGTGGTCTATAATTTTCTATTGACATGTGTCAGAATAGTAAAGATTTGCAGTTTTTTTGGCGACACATCTAATGGCATATAAGTTAAAATATCATTTTTACCAATTATCCTTTTTTAAAATTGCAATGTTTATTATTATTTAGTGGGTGTTAGATGTTTGTAAACATCTACCCGTTAGGCGTTAGCTATTTATCATACCTCAAATAGTATTTGTCTTAAACCGAACATATTATTTTTCATGTCAAGCTTCTCACTTGCTTCAATTTTTCATAGGGACTTTGTGATATACCTCTATGAATTCAGGGCTAGGTGAAGAACGCTAGCCAATTGTCATTTGCAACTTCTTCAAAAGCCAAAGGATTTCAATCATCAGTTTTCAATGTAAACAAGAGTTCGTATAAGGCATGCGGAAATGTAAATCCAAAAATGTAACGCTACCAATACCATCTACAATATCATAATTTGTAATTTCGGTTCATATTTTTTACCTCATAATGTTTTGCTGCCACTGCTAGGTGTAAGACAGTGTTACCTTCGCTATCCTGGGAGTTAAGCAGCTGACCATCACCCATGCTTTGTACCAAGAACATGAGAGCCTGTAACTGATTATGTTTCACGCACAAGTGCAAAACAGTTTCGCCATCAGTAGTTCGCTGTCGAGCTGCTTGTGGCGTAGCCCGAAAAAGCACACCAAGCGCTTGAATTTGACCATTTATGGCTGCAACATGAACCGCGTTCCTTCCATCTAGATCGCGCACGAAGCACATGCTAGGATTTACTGCAAGCAAGGCATTCAATATCTCCAAATGCCCTTTTGAAGAAGCGATATGTAGTGGTGACCATCTTTTTGATTGATCAAGCTCCTCTGCTAGTTCCGGCTTTCGATGCAAGACCTCCATTATAAACTTTAAGTGCCCATGATTAGTAGCTACATGTACTGGCGATTGTACGAAACGGTACGGTTTTTCAATGATGCATCGATCGAGGATGAGCGGGTCATCTTGGAGCAAGTTGAGTAAGGATGGTACGTCTCCTAGAAGTGCTGCATCATATAGCCTTTCTGTGTGTCCTTCCATGTCGTTATGTTATGTGGAAAGGCAATTGCTAGAAATTTGAGAAGGTGCTTGGAAGGGATATTATGTATGTGCTATTTAATGGTGGGATTAGTATAGTCAAGTTATCAATTCCTTTAATAAATTATTACAAGTGTATAACAAAACCCAAAGTCATCCTGACAGTTTATATGAAATCAACTTGAGATTTTAGAAAATTTCTCCCACTGGAGTCAGTCTACCGGCAACAGAATTGGTAAAATTTCTGAATGGTCCTTTTTTTTTTTTTTTTCTTTTACGTGAACTGATTATGGAATGTTAATTTGATTAGGTCTCTAGAATTTCTTGCTGATTATGTATACTTTATACTAGATAGTAGATAGATGACTTATAGAAAGCGCGTTTATACTAGATAGTAGATAGATGACTTATAGAAAGCGCTGGAAGGACAAAGTCGGCTAAGTTGACTAAAACTACCAAAGAAGGTAATAATGTTTACCAGGCCATTTAAGTAGACATGAATTTTTCTCTCAGAAAAAGAAAAGTCATGTCAAGAAGACGAAATCAATGGGCTTTACCACTTTATTCTTTTAGAGTAAGTTGTGCATCAAAATTAGCGCAATGTTCTCTCAAGTACTGTATTTATAAAAATTGTAAGAAATCTAATCACACCTCAACCTTTACAATTTCTTAGTCCACTATTTACGGGCAGACGCTTGCGAGGAGGAGACAAAGTCAAGAGGATCTTCACTCCAAATTCCAGCCTCATTTAGTAAGATGTGAAACTTAAACCTTAGCTTTAGGCTTTGTTTGGTAGGAAAGATTTGGATGGAAAAGAAAGGAAAGGAAAGGTAAAAATAAACTTTCTCATGTTTAGTAAAAGAAAATAAGAGGGGTTTGATTGGAAAGGAGAGGAAGTGGAAGGAAAAGAATACTCTTAAATCCTTGCCTTCCTTTCCTCCCAAAATCGGAGGAATTTGACAGGAAAGAAAGCTAACAAGCTTTTACCAATGTTTTCTTTATTTCTTTCCTTTCCTTTCCTTTACTAATGACAACCAAACATGTGATTCCTCTCAAATCTACTAATTATACTAAACATTAGAAACTACAACTACCTTCTTTTCTGTTCTTTTCCTTTCTTTTCCTTTCTTTTCCTTTCTCTTCCTTTATTTTCCCTTCCTTTACTAAAAAAATACCAAACAGAGTGTTAGGATCTAACTATCTAGATAAGAGTCTTCCAAACGAGTCAAAGCGAGTATAATCCTTGGTGAGCTGAATTTCTCTATTTATACTACCTCCTGTTAGGATTTTATTTTAATACCGCAAGTGTACGGTATCGTAGTACATACGGGTCGAACTCAGGGAGGTATAAGATTAACCACTACTTGATTTTAGATTGTAAAATAGTTACACAATGAATAATCTATAAACTAAAGGTTAAACTAATGACAAAATATGACAAACTATATGAATATGATAATTAAAACATTAAGATTAAGTATCACCACTACTATGAATTGATCAAACCATATAACTCGCAGCTGTGCTTTATTGCTAAATCATAAGGGAATGTCATTCTTACTTAAGTTATAATTTAGTAATTGGGAAGCGAGTTATGGTTTGATCAATTCATAGTAGTGGTGACTCAACTTCAAAAGGCACCACCTAATTTCTGGGGCAGCCGGAACCGAATCCAAAGGGTCACCAAAATGTGAGTGCAATTACTTTGAGGTGTGGAAAAATTTTAGAGGAACCAAGCAAGCTAACTGTGACACCATCAAAGGTTGTAGGAAACACTTCCGAGAGTGTTGGTGATGTAGTTGATAAGGAGGACCCTATTGAAGAGGTTGAGAAAGCACCACCCAGGCCTTCTAGAGTCTATGTTGAGCCGGCTCTTTTCCCTCATCGGTTGGCAAAGGCTCGAATTGAGAAGAAATACGAGAAATTTCTTCAGTTGTTGAAAGGTATGCACCTTAACATCCCGTTCCTTGAGGCTATATCTGAGATTCCTACATATGCTAAGTTCTTGAAGCAACTTTTGTCCGGCAAGAATAAAATTTGTGAAGCCTCTACAGTGGAACTCTCTCAAGAGTGTAGTGCTATTCTTCTTAACAAGCTTCCTCCAAAGTTGAGTGATTCTGGAAGTTTCTCCATTCCATGTTCCATTGGGGATGTGACTATTCAAAGGGCACTTTGTGATCTTGGAGCTAGTGTAAGCCTCATGCCTAACACTATCTTCAAGAAGCTTAACTTCGGTGACCTTAGCCCTACCCGCGTCTCTCTACAACTAGCGGATAGGTCTATCAGATACCCTTTGGGTGTTTTGGAGGATGTACCCCCTCCAAGTGGGCAAATTGACTATTCCATGTGACTTCTTTGTCATGGAGATGCCGGAAGATGTACATACGCCAATTATCTTGGGTAGACCGTGCCTCGCCACTGCGGGAGCTTTGATTGATGTGAAAAGCGGCAAATTGTCTCTCAATGTGGGTGAAGACAAGGTGGAATTTGAGCTACACAAAGCCTTAAATGCTCCTTCTTTGGGAGACACTTGTTACCGGGTTGATGTTGTTGAGAGATGGGAAGAAGATTCACCTATGGAGAGTACGGATGATGATGCTCTTCAACGGTGCTTAAGCAACAATGGGGCTTGTGATGAAGATACTATGGCATATGAGAAGATGTTAGATGATGCACCAGTTTGTGAGTCCGACAATCCCTCAATCGAGGTCCTACTGGTTGAAGTCATAACTAAGGAGTGTTGTAAGCCTCCTGAGGTAGAGTTGAAACCCCTCACCTCTAAATATGCTTTTGTGGGTGAAAACTCAACCTATCCCATTATTGTCAATAGTGCACTTAATGATTCTCAACTTCAACGGTTACTATTGATGATATTAAGGGGATAAGTCCATCTTTCTGTACTCATAGAATTTTGTTAGAACAAGAAAATGCTTCATCTATTGAGTCACAGCGCCGCCTTAATCCTAATATGAAAGAAGTTGTGAAGAAAGAAGTTTTGAAACTTCTTGCGGCCGGCATTATCTACCCTATCTCCGATAGTAAGTGGGTAAGCCCGGTTCAAGTTGTTCCCAAAAAGGGCGGCATGACGGTTGTGAAGAATGAAAAAGGTGAACTAATCTCTACTTGCACTGTCACTGGATGGAGAATGTGCATCGACTACCGTAAGTTGAACAAGGCCACACGTAAGTATCAAATGTTGGAGCGTCTTGCCAAACATTCCTTCTTTTGTTACTTGGATGGATTTTCTGGTTTTTTCCAAATCCCCGTCCATCCAAGTGACCAAGAGAAGACGACTTTAACATGTCCCTATGGCACATTTGCTTATCGAAGGATGCCGTTTGGACTATGTAACGCTCCAACAACCTTTCAACGATGCATGATCGCTATTTTTTCTGAGCTTATAGAACACTCTATGGAGGTTTTCATGGATGACTTCTTTGTTTATGGTCCTTCTTTTGATGCATGTTTGCTAAACCTTGAAAAAGTGCTACGTAGGTGTCAAGAAGTCCATTTAGTGCTCAATTGGGAGAAGTGCCATTTCATGGTGCAAGAGGGAGTAGTTTTGGGTCATGTTGTATCTGATAAGGATATCGAAGTGGATAGAGCAAAAGTCGAAGTCATAGAGAAGCTTCCACCCCCGATCAATGTAAAAGGGGTGAGGAGTTTCCTTGGTCATGCAGGGTTCTACCGCCGTTTCATCAAGGATTTCTCTAAGATCTCTAGGCCTTTGACCGAGCTCCTAGCCAAAGATACCCCATTTGTGTTTACTGATGCTTGTCTTGAAGCTTTCCACAGGTTGAAGAATGCATTGATTTCAGCACCTATTATTCAACCTCCTGATTGGGCCCTTCCATTCGAGTTGATGTGTGATGCCAGTATGCTGTGGGTGCTGTGTTGGGGCAAAAGTGTGATGGCAAGATGCATGCCATTTACTATGCTAGAAAAACCTTAGATGGTGCTCAGATGAACTACACCACCACTGAAAAGGAGTTGCTAGCCGTTGTGTTTGCAGTGGAGAAGTTTCGGTCTTATTTGGCGGGATCGAAGGTGATAGTGCATATGGATCATGCGGCTCTCAAGTTTCTATTAAGCAAGAAGGATGCCAAACCCCGTTTGATTCGTTGGATATTGCTTCTCCAAGAGTTTGACATGGAGATTAAGGATAAGAAAGGCATTGATAATGTTGTGGCTGACCATCTTTCCCGTCTCACATTGGACGCCCGAACAGATGATCTCCCAATCGATGACTCCTTCCCTGATGATCAGTTGTTTGGTGTTTTCTCTACTATAATTGGTCAATCTCCTTGGTTTGCTGACATAGTAAACTTTCTTGCTAGTGGAGTTCCCCCTCCCGATTATTCATCGTATCAACGCAAGAAGTTCTTTCATGATGTCAAACATTATTTCTGGGATGATCCTTGTCTCTTTAAATCTTGTGCGGATGGGGTCCTCCGCCGTTGTGTACCGGAGGAGGAGGTGACCTCTATCCTGTCTCACTGCCATGATATGCCTTGTGGAGGCCATGCTAGTACTTCCAAAACCGCTGCAAAGGTGTTGCAATGCGGGTTCTATTGGCCTTCTCTGTTCAAGGATGCCCACCGTTTTGTCAAGGCGTGTGATAGATGTCAACGCACGGGGAATATTTCTCGTCGAAATGAAATGCCTCTCAATTTCATTCTCGAGGTTGAGATATTCGATGTATGGGGTATTGACTTCATGGGACCATTCCCATCTTCTTATTCGAACAAGTTTATCTTGGTAGCCGTTGACTATTGATGTGTCACTTTTATATATAGTTTTTAGATGCATTTTGATTGCATTTAGAACTCCTTTTAGAGCATTTAGATGCATAATGGCATGAAGTTGTGCTCTACTACTCCCCGTTTGCGTGTTTCGATGATTTTCAGGTTATTTTGATGTAAATTGATTATGATTATCTAAGATCAAGCCTTTTAATCATTGAGGATGAAGATATCTTGCACAAGGATCACAATGCATCCGTTTGGGACAATCTCGAGTTAAAATGAAGCAAAGAGTTAGTGAAAGAAGTGCCAAAACTGACGCCTGTTCACTACTTTGATCATAACTTTTTATACAAAATTGATAATTAAGAAATTCCAGATGGGTTGGAAACTAGACTTGAAGGGCTTTCCAACGGTAGGTCACACGTCCCAAACGGACTTCTGGTTTGAGGGATACAGCCTTCACAAGTTGACGCAAAATCTCAGTTTTCCCGCCCGGTCGACCGGGCGAAATGAAATTTTCACAAGATGCAAGGCATGTTAGCTGGTCAACCGGGCGAGAAAGGAGCCAAAATCACTTGCGCACCCGACCGGGCGGATTTGCTGTTCTGTCGTAGTTTCTCGAGACGGGTTTATTTGTTTTTTTTAGTCAGTTTTGTAAAAAGTATAAATAGGCTTTTAGTATTTTCGATTAGAGATTATTATTTTTCTGAGTTTTAGTTTTTAGTTTTCTTCTTTTTTTCTCTCTAGTTTTTCATGGCAAACCCTAGTTTCTCTTTTCTTCATTAATTCATGAGTTTATAATTTTCATCTCTTTTCTTTCATTGATTTCTTTGATCATGCTTTTCTTTGTAGATTTAAATTTCTTTATTTATTTCATGATTGAGTAGTTTTTATTCTAGGGTTTGGGAATCCATGTTTATATGCTATGATTCTTGATTGATATTTATTAATGGTTTGATTAGTTATTGATATCTCTAATTGATTAGTGTTTTCATTGTTAATCTTGAAATCTGATTAATTATTTGATTAAATATTGCTAATAATGAGTCATAGATCGAGAGATAGTACTTTTTAGAGGTTTGCCTATAATTAGCAAATCTGATTATGTTGAGCGACCGTACTAGCATATGTTGATTTGAGAGCGTTAAGGCCCGACCGTAGGATTAACATGTGCTCTAGATATCTGATTCATTGAACCATTGATGATATTTTGATAGATTATAGTTATAAACATGGTAAACCATTGCCCTAGATCCTTTTTTAGTTTGATTTTCGTAGTTTGATTAGTTTAGAACTTTATTTCAATATTCCTGATTTTGTTTAGTTTCTCCATAGCTTATAAGCTAGATTAGAACGACCATCTCTCTGTGGATTCGACCCTACTTACCCTAATACATTGTTAGAAGGTTTTGCAGGAATTATTTTTGACAGGTGCACGACAGCCTATCAACTATGTATCTAAGTGGGTAGAGGCCTTGGCTTCTCCAACGAACGATGCCCGTGTGGCTTCCAAGTTCTTTAAGAAGGTAATTTTTCCCCGCTTTGGTGTCCCCCGCGTTGTGATTAGTGATGGAGGAAGTCACTTTATTGAACGTAAGTTCGAAGCTCTTCTCAAGAAATACGGTGTGCAACTTCGTGTTGGTCTTTTCTACCATCCACAAACAAGTGGACAAGTTGAAATTTCAAACAAGGAGATCAAATCTATACTTGAGAAGACCGTGGCTAGATCGCGCAAGGATTGGTCTCTTAAGTTAGATGATGCGCTATGGGCATATAGGACGGTCTTCAAGACTCCTATCGGTACCACGCCCTATCGTCTAGTATATGGAAAAGCATGTCACCGACCCGTTGAGCTAGAACACAGAGCATTTTGGGATATCAAGAGCCTAAATTATGACTTTGACCGAGCGGGTGAACGCCGCGCTTTGCAATTGAATGAGCTTGATGAGCTCCGCTTGGATGCTTATGAGATCTCTCGTATTTACAAGAGAGTTCCACATTGGTGACTCCGTTCTCCTATTCAACTCCCGATTGAAGCTTTTTCCCGGCAAGCTGCGTTCTAGGTGGTCCGGACCATTTCAGGTCACCAAGGTTTTTCCATATGGTTCGGTGGAAGTCACTAGTCAAGCAAGTGGCTCGTTCAAGGTGAATGGAAGTCGCCTCAAGCAATATGTCACCGGTGATCCTATTGAAGGCAAGCAAGTCTATTGCCTATCTCTTCCACCAACTGCCCCATGATCCTTAAGGAGTCGAGCTCATTGACTTTAAACAAGCGCTTTTCGGGAGGCAACCCTAGTTCTACACCCACTTCTTTTTCATTTTTTTTTCTTTTTCCTTTTTGTGTGATTTTGTTTACATTGATGTCTTTGTGCTTATTTTTGGTGTGTTTGTAGGTTACTCAAAAAAAAAAAAAAAAATCGAAGAAAAAAAAGCTGCAGCACATCTTCAAAGGCACGAGTCGCGGTGCACTGCCTCAGCTCGCGGCAGAATGTCGAGAGCATATCGCGACTCGCGGCCCTGACCGCGACTTGCGGTCAATACCGCGACTCGCGGTTTGCGAGGTAAGTGAAACGGGTTTAAACCCACGTCTCTCTCTCTCTCTTCCCTCACTCTTTTCTCTCGCCCTTTCCTTCTTCTCCGTCACACGAATTTTTTTTTCCTCTCTCTCTCACTCCTCTCCCTCCATCATGTCAACCACCACCACCACATACATTCACCACCCTCCTCTTTTCAACCCATTCTACTACAAATCCACCCCAAGCTTCTCCTAACCCCTATTTCAACCCAAATTTCACAAAATCAATCCACTACCATAAACCCTAGAAATTGGGGCTTTTTGCATTGAGGCTTGTTTGGTGAAATTGGAGAGTGCAATCAACCACATTGGGCACTAGCTTGGTAAATTTGGCGTTGGAGTGCATCCCTTGATCTCCTAGAGGTATAAATTTTACATTCCTACCTTCCTTTGATATAGCTTGAATTCCTTGTTCTACCTTCATATCTAGGATTGTTGAAATTATGTTGGTTGGATATATGTGATTGTGGTTGATCGTTATTGGTGATTGTTGGTGCTTGTTGGTTGGATAATTGGATTGTTGTTGGTATTTTTGTACCTTGTTGTGAATTGGTTGTTGTTGGAGTGTGGAGTGGAGTACTTGTTGGGTTTGTTTTTGTTGAATTGGAAGCCCTTATACTTCTGAACCATGCCACCCCGAACCAAACGAACCAAAACATGAGAAGCTAGCACCTCTCAATCAACCCCTAGGGTAGACACCTTGGGACTTCGTAACCTTACAGCCGAGCACCGTGGGCGTTGGGCATGTCTCACGCAGCCCAACCGTCACATCAAGGTTACTAAGTTCGTTGATTACTCCGCACTAGAGACATTGGGGTTAGCTGAGCCAGTCACCCAATTGCTTCAAAAAATTAGGCTTGAGGGTTTTGTGAGCAAATGGGCACCTACCTATGAGCGTTTCACCCTAGAATTCTTTTCTACTCGAAAAAAAACCGAGGGTGAGCATCCTGGCATTGAGTTCCACCTTAATGACAAACCTTATAGCCTAACCATGCCACAATTGAAAGCCATTTTCGATGGGAGGAACTTGAATGCAGTAAACTTTCACTGCAACAGTGATTACAATGAGGATACCTTTTGGCATGCACTCACCCAGTTGCGTAAGACCCCCAATGACAAGAGTTCTTTCTTGCGCCACCACCCTCTTCGTTACGTACATCGATTATTGTCTATGACCGTGTTTGGGCAAGGGGAACCCACTAATATCCCTAGCTGCAATTTGGGTAGCTCGATGTCTAGAGCTTTCTAAACTGCAGAAAGGGAAAATCAGTGTGGGTGGCATGATTTCCTTGATTGCTGAGCACCTTGGTGTGCAACCAAATGATAATGTCCGAGTATTGACCGATGATTCTTACTTATATGATATGTCAAAGATGGTTAGTGCAAAGATGATCTCATTTACAGGGGTGAAGGGTCGTTTTGTGTGGCTTTATGGAGGTAGGCATGTCACTTTCATGACCCTACCTCAACCTGCTCGGGTGGCTATTCCTCCCAATGCCACAGCAGAGCACTTTTTCCTTCCCCCTGACGCCGCTTTTGCAACAGTGGTGCGTGTTGAGTTTCAGCGGTTCCGATGTTCGCAAACCCGGGGTAGGGGAGGTCACTTGGTGGATGTTATAGATGATGAAGATGATGAAGATGGTGAAGATGATGAGTTTGATGAGGATGAGGATGAGGATGAGCAGGAGCCTATTCCTAGAGATGGAGGTATTGGTGGCCATGATGGCCAAGTTGGGTCCTCTCACACACATGTCCCTCCTCCTTTCGCATCATATGAGGAGCGTATGACTGCGTTTTCTTTGAGGCAGGATGAGTTCTCATCTCGCCAAGATGGGATCGAGGACCAACTTGACGCTATCTACTGCATGATGTCTTCACTTAACACTTTCCATCTCCATACCTACCACGATACATATACAGACCCCGAGGTAGAGCTTTCACGGCGACGGCAGCAGCGTATGGAGGAGCGTGCCTCCAGGAGATTACGTCGTGATCCTGGCGGGCCTTCTGGCTCCTAGTTGGTGAGTTCTTCCCCCTTTCCTTCTTTCATTTTGTCCTTTTTCTGCATTGAGGACAATGCTTTGTTCAAGCATGGGGGAGGGGATGCCTCATCACTTGTATATATGCTTGTTCATATACTCTTTCTCTAAAAAAAAAAAAAAAAAAAATGACCCGCTAAGCTGAAAACCCGAAAGGGAGGCTTAGGTAAAATTGGGGGCCCGGCTAGGTTGAAAACTCGAAAGGGCAACCTAGGCAAAAAAAGTGGCTAATTTGAGCTGGTGAGAAAGTGAGCAAAAAGAAAAAAATTTGAGTGGCTAGGATGAAAACCCGAAAGGGCTCCTAGGCAAAATGAGAGATAAAAGAAAAGAGAGAAAAGTTACTCATCTCATTTGCCGGCGTGGTTGACATAAGGATGGAGGAGTATAGGAGTGTTTGGGTAGCACTAGGCTTGATGGTTGGGGTGTGATATGTAGGTCTCACTTGAGGATGTTGGAGATTCGATTGTAGGGAGGATTGTTGAGTTCAAGCATGGGGGTGTCAACTTGACCCCTTGTGATTGACTTGATATATATTTGTGATTTTTGGCTTGATGGTTGCACTACTACATAAGTAGGCTATAGCAACATTTTACTTGCAACACTTCTAATTTGTGTTGCATATTTTTACAATTGATAGAATGTTGCAACACTTTAACTCAAAACGTTGCGTGTTATAATTTAATGCAACGTTTTACCTAGTTTAAGCAACATTTATGCTAAAATGTTGCATTTGTATGATTTTGGCGACATTTATTTACAACGCTTTCACTACATTTATTGGCAACACTCTAGAAAGTGTTGCAATATACCAAATAAATCAAAATAAAAAAGAAAAACAAAAAAAAAAACAGAGTGAAAGCGGGAATGAAAAATGAAAGCGGGAATGAAAATGAAAATGAAAATTTCACACAATCACACCCATAATTCACAAACCTCAGACAAAACAAAAAAGCTCAGAGGGCTCACACATTCACGCATTGCCATTTCCACTCACACTCACCGTCTTCCCCAAAACTCACACTCAGAAATTTCCTCAAAATTTTTCATCATCTTCTCTCATAATCTACTCTCTGCGAATCTGCGATTGTTAGGGTTCTACAAAATTTGCAATTGTTGGCTCAATTTTAGGGTTTCATAGCTACGACCACCGCAACTCACGCATTGCCATTTCCACTGTCATCGCTGCTCTTCTTAGCCATAGCCACGGTCGCCGCTGCTCCTCTAAGCCACCACCGCAGCTCTCCTACTCAGTAAGATTCTCTACCTATTCCTTACCTCATACTATTGAGTAAAATTATTCATGAATTAAAAACAATTTTAATCTTTTAATTATATGATTATGCTCTTACCTGGTTGAAAAGGCAAAAAGAACAGTTCTTGCTTTGGGTTTTGATGAAAAGAGGAAATTAGTTGGCTTTGGGGGAAGAATTGGGAGACCAAAGCATGGTTTGGTAACAAGGGTTTTGTAATCGGGTGAATATACTGGTTTTGAAGAAATTAGGGCTAAATTTTCCATCTTTTTTGTCCCACGAATTGGAAATCCCAAATTTAGATGAACTGATTTCTGGGAAATGGCAGTGTAATAAGTTGATGCTGAATTAGTAAAAGTTTCAATATTTTTCGGATTTATTTTAGAAAGTGAGAAAGCTGTTTACTTTCCTGAGCCAGTTTTCATTGTTGCTTACTTGATAATACTTGCTTTCTTGATAATACTTGCTGTTACTTGCATACCTCAATTTCATCTTGTTTTTCTTCTGATAGTTGTTGTTTGATTGTTGTTGCACTTCGTTTGCATTTTCTTCTTCCCTTTCCCGTATTACCTTCTCTTTTCATCTCCTATTTGTTCATATTGTTGTGAGACTTGCATATTTATGTCCTGATTTGTGTATGTGACAAAATCATGGCACTAACTTGAGTATACTTATGTCCTTATTTGTGTATTTAACAGAATCATGGCATAGATTTATGCCCTTATTGTGGTCTATATTTATGTCCTAAACATATTTTCTAAACATGATCTGATATGAGTGTTCTGAACTAATATAAACATGCAAGTGTGAACTGAATTTTATGTTGTTTGGGGTTTTGTTCTTTCAATGTGTGCTTATTAGTACTACTGTTGTAAATGGGATAATGGGATGAGCGGTGAAGGGAAGGTGTTACGTTGCATCATGGATTGTTCTTTCAATGTGTGCTTATTAGTACTACTTAGGGCTTTGGTCGAAGGAAATCTGCCAATTTTGACCATCCAATTCTGGTCAGAAGGAATTTTCCAATATTTTTCAGAGAAAGTAGACTTGATGAGCTTCAATTTGAGTACTCACACGCCTCCTAAATCTTTACCAATTGTCCTAGAAAAATCGTTGAAGTTGCTGCACTGAAATAAAGCTCTAAAAATCGAAATGAAAATTACACCATAAATAAAAGACATAGAATACCACTAAATTTCTAGTTTGGGAATACATTCTCTATGTTTGAATTTGAGCCTATTATCTCTGGTAGTTTTGTTAGGGTTGCTTAATGCACGACTTCTTCTTAGTTACGTGGAATTCTTTTTTTGCAGAGTTTATCTAGTAAAATTTATGCTTTAAATTTTCTTAAAAATTTGTAGCAAGTACGAGGGAGAATAGGAGTTGGATGAGCCTACCAAGACGGTTGCCTGAATTTGAAAATGGGTTGGTTAATTTTCTTAATGCTTCATTCGCTAAGGCATCCCGAGGGAATCAGATTAGATGTCCATGCAAGAAGTGTATTAATAGGTATTGGTGTCATAGAAGTGAAGTCTATGATCACTTAAAAGTGGATGGCTTTGTGGACAATTATGATGTTTGGACTTTTCATGGAGAGAATCATGAATCCATGGAACATGTTGATGACATGGAAGAAGATAACCTTGTCATGGAGGACAACCTAAATGAATTAGTGCATGATCGGTTTAGAGAGACCATAGAGGGGGTTTGGAGCTCCCAAGGGCCAAATGAGGAAGCTAAAAAGTTCTATAGATTGGTGGAAGAAGGCAAACAAGAGTTGTTTCCTGGATGTAAGACTTTTTCCAAGCTATCTTTCATCATTAGACTCCTTCTCTTCAAGACACTCCATGGCCTTAGTAATGTGGCTTTTAATGATCTTCTTAAGCTTTGGAAAGAGGTCATTCCAGATGCAAACCTTCCCTCAAATTTTTATGAAGGCAAAAAAATTCTAAGAGATTTGGGACTTGATTATCAGAAAATATACGCATGCCCAAATGATTGCATGCTATATTGGAAAGAATATGAAGATGCCGAAGAATGTCATGTTTGCGGGTAGATCAAAATGGAAACAACGAGAAGAAATTAAAGGAACCGATGCTACTATGCATTCTAAGAAGTCTCGAGTTCCGGCCAAGGTACTATGGCACTTTCCATTGAAACCTAGGCTACAAAGGCTTTTCATGTGTTATGAGACAAAGAAAATCCATGACTTGGCATGCCGATGGACGTGAGGAAGATGGGAATCTACGTCATCCTACCGATGGATCAACATGGAAAGATTTTGATTCTTTGTATCCAAATTTTTCCAAGGAATCTAGGAATGTAAGATTGGGTTTAGCTAGTGATGGATTCAATCCTTTTCGAACAATGTCCATTGCACATAGCACATGGCCTGTGGTTCTAATAAATTTTAATTTACCCCTTTCGATGTTTATGAAGCAAGAGTACCTCATGTTGTCCTTGTTGATTCCTGGCCCCGAATCCCCATGCAATAACATTGATGTTTACATGCAACCTTTGAAGGAAGAACTTTTAGATTTGTGGAATCATGGAATTGAGACATATGACAAGTATAAAGATGAAACTTTCCAGTTGCATGCTGCATTGATGTGGACTATTAGTGATTTTCCTGGCTACTCAATGTTGTCTGGTTGCAAGACCAAGGGTAAATTTGCATGTCCTGATTGCAGTTATGAAACTCCCCACTTGTATCTAAAGAATAGTAAGAAGATGTGTTACATGGACTTTCGAAGACATTTGGATGCAAATCATCCTTTTCGAAGTAGTAAAAAGTTTTTCAATGGCAAAGAAGAGCATCGACCTCCTCCAAAACCCTTAACTGGGTTTGAAGTTCATAGTGAGTTGCTAAACTTTGAAAATCTATTCGGAAAAACAATTAGGAGGAGGGATGACCCTGATTATCCATGGAAAAAAAGACCATGGTTCTTTGAGTTGCCATATTGGAAAGACATTTCATGTCGGCATAACCTAGATGTGATGCATATTGAGAAAAACATTTGCGATAATCTACTTGGGACTTTGTTGGATGTCAAGGGAAAAACAAAGGATCATGAAAAAGGTAGATTTGATCTAATGGATTTAGGTTTCATGGAAGAGTTGCATCCTCAACTTGCAAAAGATGGCAAACATGTTTTTTTCAAGAAAGGAAGCTTTTCAATGTCTTCTAAAGAGAAAGATATATTTTGTCGAGCTTTGAGAGAAGCAAAACTACCATATGGGTGTGCATCTAATATTGCTCGATGTGTGCGTTCCTCCGAAAGGAAAGTTGTTGGCTACAAAAGTCACGATGCACACATTATATTACACTACCTACTTCAAGTTGCTGTGAGAAAATCTCTCCCCAAGCATGTGGCAATTCCACTTATTAGGCTTGGAGCTTTCTTTCGAAAGCTTTGTAGCAAGGTCATAGACCTGGAAGACCTTAAGAGCTTGCAAATTGAGATAACTGAGACATTATGTGAGCTTAAAAGGATATTTGTACCTTCATTTTTTGATATTATGACACATCTTCCGGTTCACTTAGTGGATCAAGTTAAGTGTGGGGGTCCCTGTGCATGGGCGGAGTATGTACTTCATGGAACGATATCCGTGTAAATCAAGTCATATGTGCGCAATCGAAGCCATCCAGAGGGATCCATGGCGGAAGGGTATTGGTTAGATGAGTGCTCAAATTTTCTCGCACGATATATGCATAAAGGGAAGTCGAAAGGCCACAATGGGTTATCTCATTCCTATGAAGGTGAGGAACGTGAATCTGATGTTATCGTTTTCAAAAGGGTGGGTCATCCATTGGGAGGAAAGAAACGAAGGAAAGGCAAATTATTCACTTTGGATGTTAGTGTCTGTGAACAAGCGCATCGATATGCCTTGTTCAATTCAGATAGTGAGGAAGTCAATGAGTATATCAGGTAAGATAATTTATATAACTAATTTAACTAGGTATATATCTTTCCATGTACTTGTTCGATAGAACTTACCAACTTTGATAAAAATCATTAATGCAGAGAGCATGAAGTGCATGTTAGCTGTCAGCCGCGAAAAAGTAAGTGGGCTAAGGCACGAGACCATAGCCATGAGTTCACTAGGTGGTTTAGAAACAAAGCAGTTGTGAGTGATGTCCCGGATCACATCTTTTGGTTAGCTAAAGGTCCTACGCCACAAAGAAAAAGATATTCGAGCTATTATGTTAATGGCTTTAGGTTTTACACCAAAGCACGCGATAGTAGATGTAAAACTCAAAATAGTGGTGTGTCTTTAGTTGCATTGACTCCAAGCTTTGCAAGCACCAAGGACAAGAATCCAATTTTGGGGAAGGTGACTTATTTTGGTTCGATACTTGAGATTATAGAGCTCAATTATTGGTCAAAGTTTAGTGTTGTTTTGTTTCGGTGTGAGTGGTACCAAGAGGAAAAGGATAACTATGGGCTTCCTTGTGTTAATGTAAACAAGTTTTGTTCCTTGGATGATCCCTTTGTCTTGCCTTCTCAAGTGCAGCAAGTTTGGTATGCTCCAGATCCGGTTGCCTCGAGTTTGAATTATGTTATGAATGCAATTCCGAGGGATCTATTTGATTATGGTGGAGAAGGCAAAGAAGTTGTACAGTCTACCAGGTGTGTGTCAGAAGACAGAGGCTCGACTTCCTTTGCTAGGGTTGATGATGCGGAAATTAACTTATCAAGGGATGATATAGAGCCTATGGTAATGGATGCAAATGTCACTCTCGATGGTGTTGCAATAGATTATCAGAACCAAGAGGACTCAGATTTTGATGATACCTTGTGGGATTGGATGGAAGCAGATGAGGACATTGACAATGTTGCTGAATGATTTGATCAACTTTTTTTTTTCTTTTTCTTTCTTTCTTTGTTTTTTTTTTGGTACTATCTTATAGCATCCATATGTAAGATCCAAGTAAACGAAGGTGAATGTAATTCTCGTAGTTCTCCTTACTTTCTAATTTTCTTGTTCTAGCTATTCGATTTTGACTTGCAATTACTTTCCAGACTACATTTTTTCCGAGACATTCACACATATCTTTATGGTTTCAATTTTTCTATGTTGGCTATTGAATGTCTAAAAGAGATTATGATCACCCTAGGTAAGATATTTAGCTATTGTTCATATAATAAGTATTTCTTTGCTGATTCTGAAATTTTAGCCATGATACTTGTTGCTCCATTGAATTGTTATTTGTTCTGTTTTACTTAATCTGTTGTGTGTGCGTTGTTAACTGAGTTTGTTGTTGATTTTGTTTTTATTTTTAACACTTTTAATAAAAATTGAGTTGTAATGTGTAGGTGACAAATGGCAAAGGGAATCAAGGCTGCAAAACCGTGAATCCTTATGAGAAAGAAAGAATGCAACGCATTGAGGAGTGCGGGGACAAGACTGGCTTGGAGTCCGGTATCTTAGACATCAGCAGGTCACTGACAAACCTGGTGGACAGCAAAGCGAACAAAAAGAGGAAAAAGAAGGCAAAAGGGTCTGGAGAGGGAAAAAAGGATCCTGATTATGATCCAGTTAGTGAAGAAGACCAAGAGGACGAAGGACAGAGCTCAAATCATGCTAAATCCACTAAGAAGCTGGTAAATCTAATTGTGCTATGAAAGATTGTTTGTTATCACTATCGTTTTGCTTTATTTCCCACTAATTCTGATATATTTTCGTTACATGTGTTGTGGACTTCAAACCTGAAATCATTCATGGATTTCATAGAAGAAGAATGCAGATCATCACCAAGAACACCAAGATGAAGGCAGTGCGACAGAGGTGGTTAGAGAGCCTGTAGGAGAAGGGTCCACAGCGATGGTCAAAAAGCCGGTACGTTTGATTCTCCTTTGTATGTTGACACTTTGATCATCTTTTTATATACATCTTTTTAGAAAGAACCACCTTTTAAATTTTCATAATTCAAAGCATACAAGAGTGAAGTTCAATTTAATTAGTCTTAAACTAAATAAAGCTCAATTTACGCAATAAACAATTGGGGACAGATCTAGGGTTTCTGTGCAATTTTAAATTACAAAAAACTACATTAAATAATTGGGGCTTTAAACTACAACATTAACATTAATTTCCGATTTAAAAATAACTATGTAATGCTCAATTTCCGATTTTGGACTTGTTGGTTGAGACTAGAAATTCACTTCATTGCTTGATTATTAGTTTATCACTATTTATGCGCTGATCTTTTTGTAAACTTTTTTAATTGTTGTGATTATTCTTGTGGCCATTTTTTTTTTCTCTGCTAAAGTGGTAATCTATTGTAATGAACTACAATGCTAATCTCTTCTAACATGGCAATAATGTAGGATGCTAATTATTGTTATTCAAAGTTCATGCATTTGTATCCTTCTAATCTCCAATTCAGTACACGCTCATTTTGAAGAATTTTATGTTCTTGATTTTTGAAAAAACTATGTAATGCTTATACTTTATTGATGAAGTTGGTTTTGAATATGTTGTTGTTGCATGATTTCGTTCAAAAATTATTTAAGAACTAAACTCCAAAACTTTGTTGAGTTTCTTATTAGTTGGAGTAGTTTTGACTTTTCAGGTAAAAATTAAGAACACTTGTTTTTTTAACACAATCATGAATCACCATTATATAATGAGTTTTAAAACTAGAATAATCTAAATGTGGGCTATCGATGACTTTGCCCCCATACACTAGATCTTGGAGTCGAATGCTTATTTAAAATTGACTTCTTGTGGGGACGAAGTCGGATTATGAATAATCAGCTACGAGTCGACCCGTTGTCATTCCTAATTAGCCTAGTTTTGTCTTAAGAATTACCACGGAAACTCAATTGATTTGTCACTTCAATTCAAAGACTCATTTAATACTAGTCAAAATATGCAATTTACATAAAGCTACTTAAAAACATCAACCCCTAGTATGAAATTGCCTTTCGCTTTCCCAAGTCTTGATTTAAAGTCTCAAAAAATCATGGAGTTGCTTATTGTGCTGCTTCTTTTATATCTTAGTACTCATTTGATACTTTTTCTTATGTACGTATGTGGTTAGGTGCAACTGGAAGGGGTCCTACTATGATGCATGCAGTGCATATGCGCCCTGCTGACAAACGTGAGGTCATTGTGTTGAATGAGTTCGGACAGCCAATTGGACCCGTCACAACTGAGAAGGACACGGCGAAAGAGTTTTCAAGATTCTTAGGGACCCTTGCTCGTAACTATGATAATGCGCCACTGACATATAAGACTTGGAGGAAGGTGCCACATAAAGACAAGCTGTGGGAGTATGTTTAATACATTAATTAGATGACAAGCAAAGGTCTTAAGCTTGCTATTTGTGTTGAGTAGCTCATTGCCTCATTTCCAAACACTTTGCAATATCATTTGACCACGTATTAATAACGTTTGAATTTGTCTTCAGTCCAAATACATTGTTCCTGAAGAAGGAAAAGATTGGGTTATGAAGTCTATTGGTGCTGCTTGGAGGATTCACAAGTGTCGTTTTAAGAAAAGACACTTTCATAAGTACACCACCAACAATGAGAGATGGCTGAATAGGCCTAAAACTGTAGCTGATGATGACTTCAAGGTGCTGTTGGTTTTATGGAACGACAAAGCTTATAAGGTAGCGGGTTACTAAGTGGAATTATTTTTCTGATTTGAATGAATGAATTAATTAATTGTTCTTGCTCTTAAATATATACATTAGTGTCTAATAGAGATGATATTGTATTGTATTGATCTCCTAATGATTTCATGTGAACTGGTATTTCATGTTTTGTGTACTGTTATTAGTACTTGTTATTGATACTTGTATCTTTTGAAAACATGATTATGAATCAATGATTTATGTATTAATGTAGGTAAATCGAAATTACCAAGGCCAAGCATGCCTAATCTCCATTAGGCCCTAACTTTTTTTCTTACATGTGTATGTAGGCCCGATGTGCTCGTAATCAAAGTCGAAGGAAAGCTCACAAAAACACTCACACTGCTGGATCTAAAAGCTTTGCAAGGATACGTGAAGAAATGGTAAGCCATGCATCAAATGTTTGCAACTTAATGGACTAGTTGTAAGCCACTTCATATAGTTGTGCTCCTCCTGACCAACCTACTTGTGTTTTGGCAGAAAAATGAAGATCCTAACAAGCAACTCCCTTGGTTAGCTGATTTGTTTGAGCGCACTCGTAGAAGAGATGAGAAGAAGAAATATGATGACACATATGAAGACACAACAAAGAAAATTGTAAGTAAAAATATGTTGTCACTCAAACAGTAAGCTTAAATTTCAACAAATCTGATTCTCTTTATGTGAATTGCAGGAAGCCATGAAAAACTATCAACCCCCAGAAGATGGCAGTGGCCCTAAAGATGCGTTCCTGGCTGTGATGGGCAATGAGTATCCTGGTCGTAGGCGGCTGTTTGGTAGAGGAGTCACCAACAAGGTTCTGAGTAAGAGTGCCAATGCTGTTGGTTCATATGTGGTGCCAAAAGAGGTGATGGATGCAGTGAGTGCAGAAATGGTGTCGGAGAAGGATGAGATTCTTGACATCCAAAAGCAACTCGAAGCAGACTATGAGCAGAAGAAAGCAAACCTCGAAGCAGATTATGCAAAGAAGATGGAAGAACTTGAGAAGTCAAAGGAAGGTCTGGTTCAGGAGGTCTTGGAGAAGCTCCTAGCAAAGCTGCCAACGGACATTGTGCGACAGTGCTTATCTTAGGAGGAAGGCGAGGAAGGTATGTTGTTAGTGAGTTTGTCTTTTATCTATTCTAATTTGGGTAATGGATTCGCCTAGTTTACATACTTAGGCATAACTCCACTTTTCTTCCCCTTAACCATATGTAAATGGTCTGTTACTCTTGCTCTCCCTTTATTTTGACTTTACATTGTCGTTCACAAGAATTTTGATTTTGTATGGGGTCATGGAATAGCCGATGACATTAATTGAGTTTAAGTTATAGTCTTCAATAGAATATCCATCTTTTTTAGTTCTGTTGAAGTGAGTTGGTGCATTGGTTGGCGAACTTAGGAAACGGAAGTATTTGTCTATAAATATATACTCAGGGTCCTGGAACGTACTACTGTAATTATGAATGGTAATCTGAATTAATTCAGGAAGATGGGATTTGTTTGATTAATAACTGAAAACTGGAATTACATATGAGACATTCGAGAGGTCTCTTGTCTCCCAATAAGCCTAAGCTTAATACACAATTCACATGCCTTACTGATATTCTACTACTACTATTTAACCCATCAATCCCTAAGCTGAAACACTAAAAAAGACTTTACCAACTCTTGTACTTTAAAAAAGCATACAAACGTTTGACATACAAAGGCAAACCCACAAAAGCTGATGTAACTTGGCTGCTTGTGACTCAGTTCACCGTGATGCCTTTTTCTTCCGATCTTACTGCATTCATGGGACCTTCCACCTTTTTGTCCTTGCGCCTGAGTAAGTCAACGGCCCTTTGTTGGTCAAAGCTTGACCTTGAGGATTCGTTACAGGTCCTCCATTCTTTTTTTCCCTAGTTTACCTTGTCATGGATTGCGAAGTGTTTTGAAAATGGGTATAGGATACCAAGTGCATGTGATCTTAGATGAGCATGTCTTGAAGCTTACATGCAAAGTCTGTCATAGAAGCCTGGTGACAAAAGTATTGCTGTCCTCTGGTAGCTTGCTGTATTTTACCGTTTTGTTTGCCATTTGATTGTTCAGATGCTAAGTGAAGCAAGCATAATTGTATAAACACTCATGCTCTCATGCACTTTCTTTGCTGCACTTTTGTTTACTTATAAGTCAACCTTATTTGTTTCTTTTCTCATCCTTATTCATTCGTTTGTTTTCTTTTGCTGCTCATTCTTTTATGTTACCCACTTGATGTTATTTGTGAAAAAATGACTCAAGTGTATTGTGGGATTACACAAACAAGGACGGTAATGCTGGCTATATATCCGTTTGTATTCTGTTGGATATTGGTTCATTGATCCCTGCCTTACAATGGCCTATGAATCTTGTACTTGTGATAATCTATCAATACAATCAGGTTTAAGTGCAATGAGGAGGTACTTTCACTTGTAAGATGTATGATATAAGGATGTTGTTTTCTTTGTTTATAGAAATATTGGTAGAAGCTATAATATATTGTGAACTAGCATTTGTAATTTGACATGTATTTTCAAGCTAGTTTTACTTGAACGTACACTTTTCAAATCAAGTTTGTTTTCTACATATTACTAATAATCGAATTTTTCATTATCACAGGGTATGAAGCTATTCGAAATTCGGATCGGAAGCATTTTGTCATGTATGTAGTGCTCGTTGAATCATGTATTGGCTTCTTTTTTGTGATGATCAAACATCATTTTGGGCTTAGCTTTTCAAGTGTTAGATACATGTAATTTTGTACATGAAACTAGTGCTTGTATGTCAACTTTTGGTGCAATACATGACTTTGTAAGAAGCTAATATTAATGCATCAAAAACTTTTACAAATGACGTTGCAGGAAATTCGATCGATATTAGAAAATTGCTATATATTGGCTATTATTCGGTTTTAATAAGTGATGCAATGACATGTAAAAGTGTTGCATGATTTCAAATTGAATATGTTAAGAAAAGTGTTGCATATAAATGAAAAAAATGTTGCACTTATCAAGGTTTAAAAATCTATAAATGTTGCATATAGATCAACAAAGTGTTGCAATTATAAAGGTTTTAAAAACTAGAAGTGTTGCGTAAAGATTAAAAAGTGTTGCAATTATAAAGGCTCTAAAGTCTAAAAGTGTTGCATAAAGATGAAAAAAGTGTTGCAATTATAAAGGTTTTAAAGTCTAAAAGTGTTGCATAAAGATGAAAAAAGTGTTGCAATTATGATTATGGCAACATTTTAAAGTGTTGCTATAGATGGTTAAAAACGTTGCATATCCAAAAGCGTTGCATGTTAGTTGCATTTGACAAATCATGCAACATTTTTGCAAAGCGTTGCAATATACCCTGCTAAGTGTTGCAATAGAGCTATTGCAACTTGACTTATTGCACTACTTGGAAAAACGTTGCTATAGCCCTTTTGCAACATATGTATGCCCTATAGCAACAATATTGAAGCGTTGCTATAGCCTATTTATGTAGTAGTGTTGGTATGCGTAGTAGATGTGTGCATGTTCTTTGAGATCTTTCAGAACATGGCCACACATGACTCTATATTTGGTTGAGCATGGGGGAAGTATGCTTAGGAGTAGCGGAGTTAGGTGTAGGTTAGTTGCTACTAGAGAAGGGTGCTAGAGTGGATGTTAGTTGATGTTGGATGTGGATTGTTATTCGTTGTTTGTTGCATGTTTTAGGCCTTGTGAGGTTATCTTGTTGTTCATTGCCTCTTGCTTACTCGAGGACGAGCAAGGTCTAAGCATGGGGGAATTTGTTAAGTCTGCATTTTATTCTTATTTTAGCACATTTTGATGGATATTATGTTGTGACTTGGATGGATTTGAGTAGATTTGTGCCCAAGTGATAGGAATTGAGGAGAAATGTCGAATTATGAGAAAAGCATGCATTTGTGGCTCATTTAGAGGTTTAATGGCACCATGGATTTAATGCTAGGTCCAAGATGGAAGTAATTGGACTCTCTACAAAGTCCAATTGGGTTGGAAGCCGTACTTGACGAGTCCAAGGAAGGAAATGAGGCATCGGGTCTACCACAAGTCGTGGCATTTGGCAGCAGCTCGCGGTGGAATGCCGAGAGCTTACCATGACTCGCGGTAGTCACCGCGGATCGCGGTGGACGCGGGCAGCGTTTTCCCTTATGTTATTTTCTCGTTTTTATTTTTAGGGAGTTTTCGGAAAATATAAATAGTGGATGTTATTTTCTATTCAGTTTTTATGCACTTTATTATTAGAATTCTAGCCCTAGCTTTCAATTTCTATGCAAAAACTTGGAGTTTGAAGATTAATTTGATCAAGTATTTTGGGATTCCTCTAAAAAAAAAAAAATTAAATAAATAAATAAATAAAATAAAAAAAATAAAATACAAATGAAAAAAAATGATAAAAAAAAAAATAAAAAAAATAAAATAAAAAAGCCTTTCCAAATTGCAGCTAGATCAGGCGTTCCCCGGCAACGGCGCCATTTTTCTTTTTATTTTTTATTTATTTATTGTTTTTTTTAGAGGAATCCCAAAAAACTTGATCAAATTAATCTTCAAACTCCAAGTTTTTACATAGAAATTGAAAGCTAGGGCTAGAATTCTAATAATAAAGTGCATAAAAACTGAATAGAAAATAACATCCACTGTTTATATTTTCCGAAAACTCCCTAAAAATAAAAGCGAGAAAATAACATAAGGGAAAACGCTGCCCGCGTCCACCGCGAGTCGCGCCCCTGACCGCGAGTCGCGGTAAGCTCTCGGCATTCCACCGCGAGCTGCTGCCAAATGCCGCGACTCGTGGTAGACCCGATGCCTCATTTCCTTCTTTGGACTCTTCAAGTACGGCTTCCAACCTAAGGTGCCATTAAACCTCTAAATGAGCCACAAATGCATGCTTTTCTCATAATTTGACATTGCTCCTCAATTCTTATCACTTGGGCACAAATCTACTCAAATCCATCCAAGTCACAACACAATATCCCTCAAAATGTGCTAAAATAAGAGTAAAATGCGGACTTAACACCTCCGTCTTTTTTTTTTTTTTTTTACACAGACCAAGGAAACATGTGGAGACCATTGGAAAGTAGAGCAATAAAGCATAAAGTAGTTGTCTTTTTGTGAGATGAAGATAAAAATAAGGGTATAAAGGTAGATAATATGTGGGTACAACATATTAAAAGTAGAAATATTTGGCAAATGTAGAAACTAAAAAGAGACATGTCTAAATGGTAAAATGTAGCAACTAAAAAAAGACGGAGGGAGTATATGTTTGATTGTAGTATGTAGATTATCCACTAAATAGGCAAATTTTTGCGTTAATTCAATCCGGGAAAAGGGGTTGGCTTAGAGCTGATCAAGGTTAGCCTGGCTTGAAAAATCCTCGGGATGGCCAGATTTTTTGGGTCCGGTTTTTGGGCCTGTTTTGTTTTGTTTGGAACGGGTTTTAGGCAACTTTAAAATGATTTTTTTGGTTCAGAATTCGGCTCGATCGGATTTTGTCTCAAAAAGTCCACTATTTTTGGGTTGATAAAACGAGCTTTGGGCACATAAATCGGCCTAAAATTCAGTCTGGTCCGACAAGTGGGCTAATTTTATTAAGGTGGCCCGGCCCACCATTTAATCACCTCTATGTTGTTAGCTGTGGATCTTATTTTGATTTTAATCTTCCCTGCCAAAGTTGCAATATGATGAAGCGGTGCATTCATCCTTGAATATTTTGTTGAGTTTGGATGGCATTAAACTAAAAAACACGTACTATCAAATGTCGGCATGCCGCCTTAAACATCGATATGGGTGGCATACTGGCATTACATTTACAATGATAAATCCCACGAAGATAGGAATCTGGTGTAGATAATCACACATTTATGGTGGAACTAATATTGGGAGATGTCAAGGAAATTTTGAATACTGTATTTTTCAAGTTTGATAGGTGGATCTTGTCTCGAGTTAGCTGGAACTTTTAGGTGCATTCTCTTCACCTCAAAAATACAAGTTTGAGAGTCACTGTAACGTCACCTTCATTTGTTTCTCTATCACTGTAATTATGTTGAATAGAGGAATATTCACATCTTTCGTTTTGTAAAAAGAAAGCTCATGAATAAAATTCACGCACATCCTTTTTTTAAAGTTGTATTCTACTTTAAAGACTCATGGTGGATTGGTGGTACATACATGTGCGTGGATGCTGATTGGCGATACATGGCATGATTCTTGTAGTACGTACGTTCTCTTCTAGTACTTCAAATGTGAAATGACTAGAGTGGTACCGAAAAGTGCTACAGATGTGCCTAGCTTAGAAGCACTGACACGCTATACAACCTTACGTTTCGCGTGTCAGAAACGTTTTGCGTGTCAAAACGTTAGAGGACGTGTCAGACACATGCCCCGAAGCTGGATTTTTTTTTTTTGCTAGTAAAAACCGTGTATTGGGATATTTATATAAAAGTCCAAACCCTATTCAATGTAGTACTGTACCGCGCCGCACAATACAAACTCCAAACTCCAAACTGACACACTACTTTCTCCCCTCCTAAAGGTACTTTTTTAGTACAGTTATTTATTTTTTTATGTTAATTCATGTTTGTAATTATGGTGCACCAGTCCTCAATCAATATTATCAATCATTCATGCTGTTAAATTTTTTTTTATTGTTTACTTGTATGTTGGCTGCTTATTTTATTTATTAATTGCTTGTTGTGGACTTGTGGTACCGTACGGCAGTCGGTAGGACTCATCACTCATCAATGTTCATGTAACTTTTGCAGGGTGCTTTACAATTCTTTTTTACAAGTTTTTTTTGATAATTTTGTTTCCAATTTTATGAATGTGGCGATAGCTAATAAAGACGATTCTTTTTTGCAAGTTAATCATCAATATGATCATGTCACTTTTACATTATTATTTTTAATTGGTTTCATTGTTTTCAATCTGCTCATTACTCATCAGTTCATGTAAAACAATTTGTACAATTAACTTAATGCTCCTTAGTTCATGTGAAAATACAATTTCAATCAACAAATAACTTAATATTAATAAATGATATTATTTATAATTTAGAATATCTATAATTTATAATTTTTATTCATGTACTTGCAGCTTTTTGTCGATCTATTTCACTATATGTGATATGTCTAATCCTCAATCTAGTAGTGCAAATGACAAATCTAAGAAGGATGATATAGATAAACCTCTTTGGAAATATGTTACTAGTGTTGTTGATACTGAAACTGAAGAAGGGGCAGTAAAAGGGGGTAATGTGGGGATTGTTTGTAATATTTGTGGTAAGTTTTTTCAAGGAACGTATACAAGAGTGAGGGCCCATTTGCTTGGAATTAAGGGGAAAGGAATTGGAAAATGTACTAAGACCACAAAAGAAATGGTGCGCAAGATGATAAACTTGGATGAAGAGGCTGAGAGAAGAAAGAAAGCTAATGCCCCACATTATGTACCCTTACCTATACCAGGAGTTCCTCCTTATAGTGAGAGTAGTGGTGGTCAACCAAGTGATGTACAAGCTAAGAAAAGAAAGGAGAACCCAATTACTAAGCTATATGTTGAACAAGCTAGGAATCATCTAGATGCTGAGATTGCTCGGATGTTTTACACTGGTGGTTTACCTTTTAATTTGGCAAGAAACCCACATTACTTGAAGGCTTTTCAATTTGCTGCAGACAATAATTTGAGTGGTTATATTCCTCCAAACTATAACAAGTTAAGAACCACCTTGCTCGAAAAAGAATTACAGCATCTAGATACGCTTTTGGAACCAATAAAAGCTACATGGAGGGAGAAAGGGGTTACAATAGTGTCTGATGGTTGGAGTGATCCACAAAGAAGACCTTTGATTAATTTCATGGCTACTAGTGAGAGTGGTCCCATTTTCATTAAAAGTGTGAATTGCTTTGGTGAAGTCAAGGACAAGCACTTCATTGCAGATCTTATGGAAGAAGTTATTGAAGAAGTTGGGCCCATGAATGTTGTTCAGATAATAACAGACAATGCTAGCAATTGCAAGGGTGCTGGTGAACTTATTGAAATCAAGTACCCATGGATCTACTGGACCCCATGTGTTGTCCATACATTAAACCTTGCTTTGAAAAATATTTGTGCTGCAAGAAATATAGAATCGAATATTGAAACATATGATAAATGTCATTGGATTACTCAAGTTCATGATGATGCAGTTCAGGTGAAAAACTTCATTATGAATCATTCTATGAGACTAGCAATGTTCAATCGATTTTCTTCTTTGAAATTACTTGCAGTGGCTGACACTCGTTTTGCTTCAGTGGTTGTTATGCTAAAGAGGTTTAAGCTTCTTAGGCGTTCTCTTGAGGCCATGGTGATAAGTGAAGAATGGGGGGGTTACAAAGAGGATGATCAAGGCAAGGCAAGTTTTGTAAAAGAAAAAGTGATGAGTGACAGCTGATGGGATAAAGTGGACTACATTCTTGCCTTCACTGGACCTATTTATGAGATGATAAGGGTTTGTGATACCGATAAGCCAAGTCTACATTTGGTATACGAGATGTGGGATTCTATGATTGAAAAGGTGAAAATTGTGATCTATACTCTTGAAGGATTGACATATGATGATGATGATGATGATGATTACTCCGAGTTTTTTGAAGTAGTTCATCGCATTTTTGTAGCTCGTTGGACAAAAAGCAACACTCCTCTTAATTGCTTAGCTCACTCATTAAATCCTAGGTAAATTCTTTCTTATATATTTAGATAAATTTACTCATTTTTTTATTTTACATGGATAATGATTGTTTCTATCTTTCTTATTCTTTTGAAGGTTTTATAGTGAGGCATGGCTAGAAGAAAATCCAAATAGAGTATCTCCACATAGAGACACAGAAATATCTGAAGGAAGAGTAAGTTGTTTTAGAAGATTATTCCCTGACAACGCTGCTTTTGCCCGAGCTATGGATGAATATACCATGTTCTCATACAAGTCTGGAGTGTACAAGGGCGGAGAGAACTTATACACTAGGGGTACCATGGATCCTATGTCATGGTGGGTTAACTTTGGTTCATCCACTATTTTGCTTCAAGCTTTGGCCTTCAGATATCTTGGACAACCTACTTCCTCTTCATGTTGTGAACGTAATTGGAGCATATATTCTTTTATTCACTCACTTAGGAGAAATAGGTTGAATCTAAAACGAGCTGAAAATTTGGTGAAGATTCACACTAACCTGCGCCTTCTATCAAGGAATACAGATGAATACAAAGCTGGGAAGACAAAATTGTGAGATGTAGGTGGTGATCAATTTGATATCATGGATGATGGGAACGATGAAAACGCCTTTCTAGAGTGTGCCGACCTTTCTCTTGATGAACCAGATCTTGAATCTGTATTTTTCCACTTGTGGTTGGAGCTAATATACTCTTACTTAGTTATTATTATTTGGATTTATTTTAAGTTACAATGGTTAACATAAGTTTGGAACATGTTTGAATATTATATATCATAAATTAGACTTGTTTGTTATATTGAATTTTGTTTTCATTGATATTATAGAGCATTAAATAATTGTTAAAAAAAAAAATTGCGTTTCCCCCGCGTTTCCTCAATTTTGAAATTTGAGTTTCCCCGTGTCCCCGTGTCCGTTCCCGTGTCGCGTTTCTGTGCAAGCTACGTGCCTAGTGGGTAGTCAATCCACTAGATTTTAACAAGTAAAAATTATTTTATTGTTGAATTGGATTTCTGCCTATGTCTAATGAGTGGATTACCTACTAAATAAAATATTTTCCCTCAGGGTCTTGTGGTGGTTGGAATTAGTATAACGTGGGTTGAACAAAATTTTGTTAATTTATGAGAGAAGCTATAAGTGGACAGTGGCATACTGGCATTAAAGAGAACTCTGATTTATCAATAGCTTATTAGCTCATACTTCGCCTTCACACCCATTTGCGTTCACAAATTAGATCCTACACACAGGAGATAATACTATATATGAAACAATTTGGAATACTAAAACAACATATCCCATCTTCATTTATAAAAACAACATAGTTTTAGTATGATACAAGAACATGGAGGTATAATAAAAAGAAAATTAATCAGGAGCATAATACCAAATATTGCATGTCAAAGGAACACGGAGTTATAATAAAAAGAACATTAATGCCCATTATGTTCTGTTGGTGTATAAATTCTATTTATTTTCCTTCGAATTATGATTGGGAAAACAACCCATGAAATCAGTTGTTCTTAATCTTTCTTACTAGTGAAATACCAAACATTGCATGTCAAATCAAGTGTCAATGAGAAACAACCTCTGGAAATCAAAATGGATCTTTAAACTGGTGGGTAGTTTCTAGTCTTTGTGTAGGTACTTCTGATTCCTTGTATCACCATGCGTATTATTTGCTTGATCAGTTTAGTGAAGAGGCGAAGGACATGCCCAAATACGAGTAATGCTAACAAAATTACCGAAACACCACATACGAGTATTATTGTTGATAGAACAGGATTTTTGGAGGATTTTAGGTCCTCTGGAGAGGATAACAGGTCTTCATTGAAGAATACAAGGAAGTAAACTGAGACAACGTATGTCACTGTTGCTGTTACCGCGATCCACATAGTTACCATTAACATTCCCATGACAAGTCTCATACAAGGGAGTCCGCTTATGAGAAGAATTATGACAGTTAGTGATGAGACCAGTCCTATGGTGTTGGAGATGAGAAATACATTATATATTTTATGGTGAAGTTGTCCTCCTTCAACGTCAGCCATTATTGAAGTACCCGCTATATGGTCATTGTTGTTATCTTGCCATACATCTCCAGGAGGGTTGATTTCGGCTTGGAATGCCATAGTGGCTATTAATGACGACACCACCATAAGAGCAGTACGTTGTTTCTCCAACCAATTGCGGCTGGTTTTTCTGGGTTTTTGTAAAACCTTTGCTTTTGACACTTTGGCGTGCCTCAAGGCTAACCAAATTCCCCCATCATGACCATCTTTCCTGGTCTGGATACAAGTGTCCATTGCAGTTAAGCCATTGGTGTTGATTGATAGAAATTTTGACAGGCACATGCGGAAGGTTGATGGACCAAATTTGTAATTTATGAATTTTTATTGATTGGAATAATTTGTTACAAATTTGGGGGAGATACATATGATATGTGATATGCAAGGTTCCACAAGAGAACTCTTGCTTATGAATGTGGTAGGAAGTATATATGACTCCACACTCCTACGTACAATGCTAACACATATTTATAGGAGTGGTATAACTTAATCTACAATATTCTACACTAATCTTATATGATCTAATAATATCTAATGCTAGATTATTCTAGATTCTTCAATCCTAGATTTTTCTATAATATGCCTTAATTACAATAGATATTTGTTTAGATAACTCTAGAATTCATCTTGATTTTTACACTAGATTTTTCTAGATTACTATTTCTAACACTCCCCTTAATCTTGAAAAATCTGAAATGCATACTTGAAATGCTCTTGTTCATCTCTCCCATTCTTGTATCTTCTTGATCTCTCCCTTCTAATTGCAATACTCCAATTATGTGCACTTGTTTTGTGCTCTTGAGTCCTTGTAAATGCCCCTTGATGTTTACTCCTCCACTTTTATTTCCCTTGTTTGTAGCATTGTGTTTGTTTGCTTGAATATTTGTTGATGAACTCCATGATCATTGTTACCCTACTTTAATTTTTGTCGGTATCTTGATTGTTGATCCGACGTACAAGGTCTTCTTGCCTCAATTTGCATTTTGGGTCTTTGCCCATTCCATGCACTGCGTCACGTCTATTGCCCGTATTTTGCTTAGGTCTTGTGTTAGGGTCTAATGCCCTTTAATGCTCGGGTCTTTTGCCGGGCACATGATCGGGGTCTATTTCTTTGCCCCTGATGTATCTGGTTGACAATATTTTGTATATGTCACCCTGGTATGCATAGGGCTAGCGTATATTTGCCACCCATATGCTTGTAATGTTGTGGCTTTGTTAAGCCATCAACTTAATTTGGTTGGCATATTAGCCACCATGTGTATGTGCATGTGAAAAGTGTAATTTCATTTTGAAAAATGAAACATGGAGTAATTTTGAAATAGACATAATTTGGGAAGCATATAGTTACTTACTATGGATTTGCTGAAAACTTGGAGGAGACAGAATCTTCTGGCTCTGATACCATGATAGAAATTTTTGACAGGCGCATGCGGAAGGTTGATGGACCAAATTTGTAATTTATGAATTTTTATTGATTGGAATAATTTGTTACAAATTTGGGGGAGATACATATGATATGTGATATGCAAGGTTCCACAAGAGAACTCTTGCTTATGAATGTGGTATGAAGTACATATGATTCCACACTCCTACGTACAATGCTAACACATATTTATAGGAGTGGTATAACTTAATCTACAATATTCTACACTAATCTTATATGATCTAATAATATCTAATGCTAGATTATTCTAGATTCTTCAATCCTAGATTTTTCTATTATATGCCTTAATTACAATAGATATTTGTTTAGATAACTCTAGAATTCATCTTGATTTTTACATTAGATTTTTCTAGATTACTATTTCTAACATTGATTGTGTTTTTCTCCATCCTCTTGTCCTTGAGTAAGAACTTTATGGTCTACACATATAGTTAGTTGAAGTGCAAAATTAATGTAAGGCCTTAGTGTTGCAGTTCTTATGTTTGTTACTTGCCAATATACTCCTATCCTTATTCTTACTTTTTGTTTTTTTGTTGCCAAACAATCATTTGTGTTAGGGAGTAGGGACATAGCATAGGAGAAAACGACATAAATGTTATGAGCTTGTTGGAACACAAGGTGACACTCAAGAAGGAATTCTCCGATTAATGTTTTTGCTCGAACAAAATTGTATCAAACAATAAAACAATGAAATCAAATAATAAGACACAGGAATTTAACGTGGTTCAATCTCACCTCTGAGATCTACGTCCACACAAACTACTCTTTTATTATTTGAATCGTAAAATACCAAACCCTCGATACAATTCGATTCCCCCACTACTAACTCTAGTAGTGCTCCCCAACACTTAACCCTAAGTGTTGCTACTCTCTATAATATGAAAAATTACAGAAAGAATGATTCCTCAAAAGCGTGCTTCTTATTCAAGCAAATAGAGGATCGTTACAAACTTTGTTTAAAAACCTTAACTTACTAGAACTCTGTGCCGTACACTGTGCTGTGGGAGTCCGTTTTCAGCTCTCAAAATCTTATTCTCACCAAATCTGAAAACGTGGTTTGCTATAATGATTTCTATCCCTTATATAATTCAATCAACTGATTAAGAATCTTTCTCCAAGTTGTATTATCTTTTTCAAAACAATTTATTCCTAAAATAAAGGGATAGAATTCTTTTCCTATTCAAAATCCAATTTTATCTTTTATAAAAACTGATTTTTTCTTTTCCTTATAAGATAAGGATTCCTCCATATCTTATGCCAACTATTAATCATATTTAAAATCAATTTTTATCCAAAAATCTTTATCAAAATCGTTTTCTTTAAAAATCAGTTTTTCTTTTTATAAAACTTTTTATCCGAAAATCTTTACAATAAATATTTTCCTTTCAAAACTAATTTTCGAAATTAAAAACTCCCCTTATTATATTCTTTAAATATAGACGCATGAAATTAATATAATTACCTATTTCCTTAACTCTAAGAAAATAGTTAACCATCCTAATTTCATATTTCTAATTTAGCACAAAGTTCCAATACGTTAATTACATTGCATAAACATGACTAAGAACATAACTTGACCTAAGCTTCCATATCTTCAAGTTCTTGATCTTTCATGAACATCCAATCTTGATAGCTTTCTTAGATCACTGTTACATACATACATGTTATAGCATAAAGCGTTTATCATCATCAAAATAACATTGACTTAGAGTCACAATAAATTCCCCCTTTTTGATGATGACAAACAAATAATACTTCCCCCTCAAATTATGCACCATTAATCACGTTAGGGAAAAATAACTCAACATCATTCACAAGTAACATGGTAACCAAGAGAAAAATAACTCAACATCATTCACAAGTAACATGGTAACCAAGATAACCAATTCATTAGTCTAAGTATTATACCCATCTTCCCCCTTTTGACATTATAAAAAAGGAGAGCAATAACATGTCAAGCTACACAAAACAGAGATATAGTCATCAAAATAATGCAAGTAGCTCAAGCAAAAGATACTAAGGATGCTGGTGCTATGTCATAATCCAACTCACAATCCGAAGTCATTAAGCAAAAAATAATCCAACTCACAATCCGAAATTATGAAGCAAGAAATAATCATGAAGGATCATGGTTGATAGCTAAGAAAGTAAGATAAAGAAAGGTAATGCAAGCTTGAAGATTTGAAATGGCAATTGGCTCAACAAGTGCTTAAACCTTTCTTTTCAGATTTTCAACTTCCGCAAATAAACATCATATGACTTTCTTCACTGTGGCACTGTGTGTGTCTCTGTGCCACTGAACAATCTATTCCCTTCCAAATATAACTAATCTTCGGATATACTGGAATCCAAAATGATGATCTTTAAAACTTTGATAATTTTCTTCACATTTGAATTGAACTCTAGGACTTATCTAAAATAAGTGTCTTACTCTCCTTTTCTTTTCTTTTTTTTTTCTTTTTTTTTAATGAAGGAGAAGCAGACCATACGATATTACTAGAGTCAATTAATAAGATATCAAAGATAATAAGTTAATTCGGACCTCATTTTTCTTTTTGATGCATCTCCTGGCACTGTGCCTTGCACAAGGTGAATCAAGACTTTTCATTCTTTCACGTATTTGTGTTTCATTCCAACCTTTTCATGTTCCCCTTAACCGATGCGTCTTTTTCTTCCATCATCTTATCAAGATGTTCTTGCCCCATAAAATCATTAATCATGATTAAAAGCACTTGTTGAACTTTGGATCAATGGGTGAGGAAAAAGAAGGATAATAATAGGGAAATGACGATAAGGTGAGACATATGAAGGAAAGAAATAAGGAGGCACGAATGTCAAACTCATAAATAGAAAATCAGAATATCGGGATAAAGATCAAGCTTGCCATAGGAGAAAGAATTAGCATTTCATAGCTCAATAACTCGGCAACTTAGGATCATATAGCTCATTAGTTCGGCAACTTAGGATCATGACATTAGGACAAAGATCATTAGACCATTACGAGTCCTTTTTATATCAAGTAGACTTTTTCTCACGAGTGTTTCACAAAGACATGCATCAACACTCTAATTAACATATTTAAAGGAGGACAACAAGCATAATACTCAACTATATCCAAAAATTAATCCCAAAGCCACAAATTGTCTTGTAAAATATCCATGCATGAAATTCAACAGAATTACCTTGATCACACAATTGGGATATGCTTAACAAATTTTTTTTTCAAACCGCTTACCAACATCACATTCTCTATGGAGTGTGTTAGGGATTTGCCGATGTTTCCAATACCACTTATTTCTCCTTTTTTGTTGTCGCCAAATGTAACACAACCTCCATGGTAGGCTACTAGTGAGAGGAATTGAGATTTATAACCAGTCATATGTCTTAAGCAGCCACTGTCGAGATACCATAGGCTGCTTCCTCTCACGTTTGCCTACAAAAAGATCACTTGTTAATTTTAGGAACCCAAATCTGTTTGGGTCCCTTTTTCTTTCGTTGACCTACTAATAAGTCTTTTCTAACCCATATTTGAATTACATACTTTACGTTTTTTGCAACACTCTTTTTCTTGACATTACAATTTTCCATAAGAAGTCCATTCTTTCCGCAGAAGTTGCAAATCAAATATTCAGGTAGATCGGCATATTTTCTTTTACGAAAGTCTCTTTCAAAATTTTTTGCACTGTGCCTTACACTGTGCCTCTGGTCTGTATATCCTAAACCAATCCTGTTTCGATTGCTAGTTGTACTGGAGATATAGTCTAAGGCTTTTTTACCATCTAACCATTTTTCATACATTTTCTGAGCAATACGCAATTGTGATTCTAAGAATTCAACTGAAGTGTTTAGATCGCTATTTCTTTTTCTTGAAATTTCCAAATCTCTTTTAACTTTATCAAGTTCATCACTTAACTTAGCATCATGAGGTAGCATAAGTGGAACAATTCTGGATCTTTGTCTTGATTCTTTCAACTCAGTTAACTCATGTTTTAACGATTCAATTTGATTTTCAAGATCCGAACTTTTAGCCTCTAGCACAGTGTATGGCACAGTGTTATTAACAACTTCTTTTGCGAGAGACTTTTCGCACCTTAAAGCATTTAACTCAACATTTTTCTCTTCAACAGTTTTTTCAAGTTCATCATTCTTTTTCATCAGTTCTTTACAATCCTTTAATAAATCCTTATATTCCAATTCCAACCCAATCTTTTGCTTAGTTAAATTTTTCACTTCTTTTCTCATGTTTGAAAAATCATCATTCATTTCTTAACAATCATCAATGATATTTCCCAGCAAAGTAACAAGTTGGTGTTTTGAAAGAAGATGTATTGAAGGTTTTAGAGAAAGAAGACTTACCTCACTGTCTTTAGTTTCATCTTGGGAGTTCAAACTTTTCGCCATTATACACAAGTGAGAGTCGTCCGTACACTCGTGCCCTTCTCTCGTGATGTCCGTACAAAGATTGGAGACATAATTTTTCTTCATGGCACCGTGCCTCGACTATTCTTCATCAGAATTTGAATCTCCCCAAACGGCAGCTATCATTGCTCTCTTGAATTCTTTCTTGGATTGCTCTTGTTTTTCCTTTGGCTTTTCATCATCCCATAGGGGACATTCTTTAATCCTGTGATTTAACTCTCCACACTTGAAACAACCCGAATTAGTAGCACTTTTCTTAAAGTTAGAGGTAGTGCTCTTACCTTTGAAATTTTCATCTTTTCTAGGATTGTTGTTTTTGTTCTTTTTGAGAAAATTTTTAAATCTCCTAGTAAGAAAATCAATATCATCATCACTATCACTATTTTCAATTTCCAATTCGGCTTCTCAAGGTTATACCTTTACTTTTTGGTTCATTAGTTTTTGAATCTAAGACAAGTTCATGAGTCATTAATGATCCAATGAAGTTGTTCTAGTGAAAGTTTAGTCAAATTTTTAGCTTCTTGAATAGCGGTTATTTTTGGGAGCCATCGATTTGTTAAACTTCTTAACACCTTTCTCACTAAATCTTCAGAAGTATATGTTTTGCCTAGAGAACGTAATTCATTAGTGATTAGTGTAAATCTAGTGAACATCTCTTTAATAGATTCGTCCTTATTCATAGTAAACAATTCATATTGTTGGACAAGCAAATCTATTCTAGATTGTTTTACCTCATTCGTACCTTCGTGGGCCAACTCCAATAGGTGTCCCATATTTCTTTGCTGTAGTACAAGCCGAGATCCTTGAGTATTCATCGGGTCCAATTCCATATTGGAGAATACTCATAGCTTTGAAGTTTTTTTCGGCTTTGCATAGTCGACCGAATCATAGTCATCTTCATCCTTGTCGACCATCTTTCCTTCAAAATTTTTGGTTTGGATAAGGATTGGTCCTTTTCTTATGACTTTCCAAAGATTCATAGTCCAATCCTTGGATGTATATCCTCATCCTTGCCTTCCACCATCCATAGTCTTTTCGCTTGAAAATTGGACACTTTGTGTGTCTATCTCGAGAGTCATCTTGCATGTTCATGACTTCTATTCTCTAGGGATGAGCCTTTCAAGAATAGCCTGCTCTGATACCACTTGTTGGAACACAAGGTGACACTCAAGAAGGAGGGGGTTGAATCGAGTGACTAAAACTAATCGATTTTCGTAAAAACACTCCTATGGCACAGTGCCATGCACAATGTTATTCACACGTAAATTCTCCGATTAATGTTTTTGCTCGAACAAAATTGTATCAAACAATAAAACAATGAAATCAAATAATAAGACATAGGAATTTAACGTGGTTCAATCTCACCTCTGAGATCTACGTCCACACAAACTACACTTTTATTATTTGAATCGTAAAATACCAAACCCTCGATACAATTCGATTCCCCCACTACTAACTCTAGTAGTGCTCCCCAACACTTAACCCTAAGTGTTGCTACTCTCTATAATATGAAAAATTACAAAAAGAATGATTCCTCAAAAGCGTGCTTCTTATTCAAGCAAATAGAGGATCGTTACAAACTTTGTTTAGAAACCTTAACTTAATAGAACTCTGTGCCGTACACTGTGCTGTGGGAGTCCGTTTTCAGCTCTCAAAATCTTATTCTCACCAAATCTGAAAACGTGGTTTGCTATAATGATTTCTATCCCTTATATAATTCAATCAACTGAATAAGAATCTTTCTCCAAGATGTATTATCTTTTTCAAAACAATTTATTCCTAAATTAAAGGGATAGAATTCTTTTCCTATTCAAAATCCAATTTTATCTTTTATAAAAATTGATTTTTTCTTTTCCTTATAAGATAAGGATTCCTCCATATCTTATGCCAACTATTAATCAGATTTTAAATCAATTTTTATCCAAAAATCTTTATCAAAATAGTTTTCCTTAAAAATCAGTTTTTCTTTTTATAAAACTTTTTATCCGAAAATCTTTACAATAAATATTTTCCTTTCAAAACTAATTTTCGAAATTAAAAACTCCCCTTTTTATATTCTTTAAATATAGACGCATGAAATTAATATAATTACCTATTTTCTTAACTCTAAGAAAATAGTTAACCATCCTAATTTCATATTTCTAATTTAGCACAAAGTTCCAATACGTTAATTACATTGCATATACATGACTAAGAACATAACTAGACCTAAGCTTCCATATCTTCAAGTTCTTGATCTTCCATGAACATCCAATCTTGATAGCTTTCTTAGATCATTGTTACATACATACATGTTATAGCATAAAGCGTTTATCATCATCATCAAAATAACATTGACTTAGAGTCACAACAGAGCTATACTAGATTCTTTGTGTTGCACAACTGTTGCAGCGACATGCTAGTTGCAAGTATGACCTCACCTAACATACTATAGTCTTTTTCTCTAAGGTGTTGAGTTCTATGGAGGTGTTCCCTCTTTTCCCTCCTTTTCTCTAAGGTTGGAATATTTCGATTCTTTAGGATTTGTTTGATATATGTTTGAATAAGTCTTCTTCTAAATAGATAAATGTCATAAGCAATAATTGTGTAAGAGTATGAATTTATTCATCTCATTTTGACTAAATAGACAAAAGCCTATTATGGCCTTCACCTAAATTGTATTAGGAAATAATGATTTAATCTTTGCATATCAAAGCTGTAAAAAAGCTGGGATTTTCAGATCAAACAATATTTTTCTTTGAACAAAATTTTACAGATTCAAATTATAAACTGGGTATCACAAATCAAAGTTGAGTTTGTTGATTCGCTAACGTTATTCTTCTCCTATGCAATTACTATTTTTTCTATAAACAAAGTTTTACTGAGTCAAATTGAGTACTGTTTAAAACAATAATATTGTTGATTAGAACTTATTATTCATATGAAGTAATACTTGAATGAAACAAAAAAATATACTCCCTTAGTTATCTCATTAAGGAATAAAGGATACAAATTTTCTTTTGGATGATGTATAATTCTAGGTGCTCATGGGAGCAATATTTGTATGATATTCAACCCCAAGTCATGGGGTACCATTTCCACAAGACGTTTCCAACTAAACTAATTGACATCCACATAGAGATATCATTATAAATGGATTGAGTATTAAATTTTGAAACAGGCAAGTGACAATTTCACAATGCAAGCAGTTCAAGTCTAGGGAAATATGTGGTCTTAAACTTAACATATTATGTTCTATGACTGGCTTTTCATTATATTCAAATAGTATTTTTGTCCGGGCGATATCCCGAGTCAGTTAAAATTATCAAATATAATATTCAAAAATTTCATACTTGATTTCATTAACTTTTCATAATTTTCTAGTCTAGTGCGGAGCTGAAAAATGTACGTTATGGCATGATAATTTTTTTTAAAATAACTCCTAAGGAATTGGGGATAAAAATAACAATTTCAATGGAATTGGGGTAAGAAAATGTTATTACCTTTTTTGACGGGAGAGAATGTTATTACCTTAATAAAAGTGTTAGAGATCAAAAAGCTTGTCTATGTCTTTATAGTTACATAATATTATAAGACTTTATTACGTTTTACTTTCAAACATTGAACATTGAAATTGTAGTGGATTGGTGGTTAGACTCTCACATTTCATTTCAAAGGTAGAGATCATAAACTCGTGTATTAGAAACTTGAGAAGGGTGCCACGTGGCACATATATTGAAGTTTACCATGTGGCACCGTTCCTTTCATAGGAACGCCTTTTAGTATATTTGTATAGATTATAACAGGGATTTTAAAGCATTCATCTAAGGCTTGTTTGACCTAAGCTAGCAAAATTTCACTCAGCTTCTTAATTTTAAAAACCAAAGATCGAGTTTTTTTTTTCTGTTTTATAAATGGAATACGTATTGGTTTCCATAATAAGCAGGATTTCTACAAATTTAACTAAAAATGAAAATCATAATTGGGTGTTGGTTAATAATCTTATACCTCGTAATGTTTTGTGGCCACTGCTAGGTGTAAGATGGTATTACCATCACTATCCTTGGAGTTAAGCAGCTGAGCATCACCCATAGTTCGCACCAAGAACACAAGAGCCTCGAACTGACTATGTTTCACACACAAGTGTAAAACAGTTTCGCCATCAGTAGTCCGCTCTCGAGCGGCTTGTGGTGTAGCTCTAAGAAGCACTCCAAGAACTTGAATTTGACCATTTACAGCTGCAACATGAATCGCGTTCCTTCCATCTAGATCGCGCACGAAGCACATGCTAGGATTTATTTCGAGCAACACGTTCAATATCTCCAAATGTCCTTTTGCTGAGGCCATATGTAGGGGTGACCATCTTTTGATTGATCAAGCTCTTCTGCTAGCTCTGGCTTGTGGCGTAAAATCTCCTTTATAAACTCCAAGTGCCCATGATTGGTGGCTACATACAACGGGGACTGCATGAAACGACATGCTTTCTCGATGATGCATCGATCGAGTATGAGAGGATCATCTCGGAGCAATTCGTGTAAAGATGGTATGTCTCCTAGAAGTGCTGCATCATATAGCCGTGTTGTTAGTAGCTGAAGTCTCTCTGTTTGTGATTCCATCTCGTTGTAGTTTATGGAAAGACAAAGGCTAGAATTATGAGAAATAAACAAGGAATTATATAGTCAAGGAATCATCTTTAAAACATTTAAATCACATTCATAGACAATCTTCAACACGGAAATTGAATAAAAGCAACTTTAGACTTAAAAATTTTCTTATCACATTTAGGGGTGTAAGTGGATTGGATTGGATTGGATTGGACTTTGCCAAATCCAAATCCAGTCCAAAGTTTTTTGGACTCGAGAATTTGAGTCCAAGTCCGATCCAAATATTTTTTGAGTCCAGTCCAGTCTAGTCCGATAATTTTTTCTTGAGTCCGAATGCAGTCCAGTCCGATTATTATACTTCCTCCGTTTATTTTACATGTTACACTTTCACTTTTCACGCATGCCAATGCAAAATTTTGAGGACATATATCTCTAATTTTGTATTTGTAAAAATTATAAAAAGTACACATTAAAAAAATACATATTAAGACGAATCTAACAAGATCCCACATGACTATATTTTTATTTACGTATAAATCACAAACGATGGTCAAAGTGAAATTTGTGAATAGTGAAAATGTCAAAATGTAACATGTAAAAAAAATGGAGGAAGTGTTATTTTTTTCCCCGATTTAGATTCAATGATTTTCAACATTTTCTCATAATTGAATTTGAAAAATTAAACTCATTATATCCATTCCAGAAGATAAGTCACATACATCTTTTATATTATATGGAGGTTAGAATCTCATATTAATGATATATTAGGATTCTCTCTGTTTCTTCTTAATCCATTTCTTATCTTAAGATGATGGCCCTTAATTCAAGCCCCAACTCAAACACGAAAGGAGACAAGGGAGGGGAAGGAGAGAGAGAGAAATTAACTGGTTAAAAAAGTATCAGTTAACACAAACTTTTATATAAGGCTGGCCACACCTTGAACAAATGGTGTGGCCAACTAACATAAAGGCCCAAGCGCTAGCCAGATAACGGCGCCCAAGCATTAACCTACGTTTGTTCATATCCCGCTTTTTTTCTCTCTATTTTTCTTTCTCTGCAGTGCACAACGACCTCCTCCTTCCTCATTTCTTCATTTCTCTCTCCTCTTTTTTCAAACCCATTTTTTTCTCTTTTTCTTTCCTCTTTTCCCTCAATTTGGGAAAGACCTAGATCTAATTCTTGCTTATGTAAGCTCTTTTCTCTCTACTTCTCTTGGTTTTATTTGTTTTTAGTTGAGAACTGGTGGGGCGCGGATGTGTCGTGTGCACCGCACCCGGCCAAAGATAAAATTTCTCCTACTCTCTTTTACACTAAGGAAGTATAATGGAAGTAGGGGTCGTATCCACAGGGAAACAGGGACGAGTTTTATAATCAGCGGGATTCAATACCTAGATTAAGTTAAGGGCCGAGAAACCTAATAACAAGGGGGGTTTCAAATAGATTTACGAATAAACTACAACTAACTAGCATATAAACAAAATGAGAAATCAATATGGAAAGATCTTGAATCCGATTAACATCCACTTCAATTCATTATCGATCCTTGAACCTCCACTCTAATTATTTCCATTATTATCTATTGTCGAGAATTAATCTCGCGTTCTCCTTATTCTTAGTTGAATAGCACGATCAGCGTGACTATAAAACCCTAACTAAAGGATAACCTAGTCCGATCTGCGTCTAAGTTCAATCCAATAGCAGCAATAAACACAGAGAACCAATAGACCTGCTAATATCATACACGCGATAAACATTCAACAGTTGACTCACTTTCCCTAAGAAATAACCAAGATGATCTGCATCTAAGTTACTCCCTAGTTTGCTACAAATTGATAAAAGAATAAAACAATCCGATTCTATTCTTAAACCTAGCATTAGATTAATTACACAATCAAACTAGTAACGTTCCTAGCATAATTATGCAATAATCATAGATCACAAGCATAGAAATTGAACCATAATTAAGGAAAATAGATAGAGAGGAAAGATCTCACAATAACGGTTGAAGCTTCATGTTAATTTCTCCAAGAACAGTTCAAGCTACAATCCGATAGCATAAACCAAATCCCATAATTGAAATCCCTAAGAAAATTAAGAAAGATAACAAAAGTGAGGAAGGAGAATTAAGAGAGGAGTGTTGGAGACTCCCTCTTCCATTTTCAGCTATGCTCCTTCTTTCCTTCCTCCCCCAAATATTAGGTTTTAGGAAGCTTTTAAACCCCGCACAAAACGTGGCCCCAAACCGACTTAAGCGTCGCGAGTCGCGATACTGATCGCGAGTCGCGACGAGTACTCTGTCATCCCGCACAAATGGCTGGGCAACATGGTCGCGAGTCGCAACAGGCCTCGCGAGTCGCGAAGGCTGGGTGCTCGCGACGTGCGAGGAAGCTCGCGAGTCGCGAGCGGCTTGCTGGGCAGGCTGCTTTGAGCGCGCGCTGGGCTTGTACTGCTTGCTGCGAGCATGCGCGAGAGCTGGGCGACGATGCTGCTGGGCATGCTTGGCATGCGGTGCTTGGGCTTGCGATGCTGGGCATGCTTGCGATGCGGCTGGTGGAGCTTGTTTGTGGCGGAGCTTGGTTGGTGAGACGATGTTGTGGAACCATTCATGCTTCCAAGAGCTCGGAACTTACAACTTTAACAATAATTAATATAAAAAAATTCCGAACTTCCGCTAAGGTCGATTTATATGCCAACATTAACAATTACGAATAAATCCCTTAGCAAAGTGTACCTAAAATACCACAAAAACATCGTATAACTTGAGCGTATCAAATACCCCCACACTTGAACTTTACTCGACCTCGAGTAAACTCAAAAATGAGAAATACCAATTAAATAATCGCCCAAGCTATCGAAACCACCCTACACTCCCCATCAACTACAGCATCATCATCACATCTTAACAACATCCGCTCAAAACCTTAATGTAAGGGAAGATGATTCCCCCACACTTAGCTTCAAGCTCACCTGAAAAATACAAAGATGCGACAACAATAATAACCAGGAACACCAATAGGTTTAACCAGCAACACCAGCAAAAATCAAAATGTCAGACTCTCGACACACTAAACTATCAGCTCTCCCAAGCCTCAAAAGAAAATCTAAAACTACTACTACTTACAACCGACCTAGATAAGCAAGTCATGGAACAAAGACAAACAGGGATAAATCCCATGCTTACTCCCAAAAACAAACAATCAACCAAAAGAATGTGAAAGCCAATTATAAACAAATGTTCACAAAATCAAGGATGAAATAACCAACCCAACCCGAAAGCGCCTTCCGCCTTATGACACCATCTCCGGCAAATGAGTTTTCAAAGTATATAATTCTCTCTTAATCTCTCATTTTGCCTAGGAGCCCTTTCGGGTTTTCATCCTAGCTTCACACATTTCTTTTTGGTTGCATCTCACCATCTTACCCGCTCAATTAGCTCTTTTTTGCATAGGCCGCCCTTTCGGGTTTTCGACCTATCCGAGCCCCCAATTTTGCCCGAGTCGCCCGCCCTTGCGGGTTTTCAAGTCAGCGGGATTCTTTTCATCACTTTTTTTTTATATTTTTTTTCATTTTTTTTTCATTTTTTCAAATTGAAAGTAATAAATACAACATAGATACATGAGAATGAGAATACCCTCCCCCCCTACTTAAACTACACATTGTCCTCAATGTGACGACAATTAGAAGAAAAAGTAAACTGAAAATAGTGGGGGGAAAATGGAAAATCGGGCACATCGAAGATCGAATGCTCAAGACTCATGACCAAACAATCCGTCAAACTCAAATTTCGTAACAACACCAACTCAAATCTCATAACTCAACTCAAAACCCTCTCCCTCCAATCACTCAAACAAATGACAAATTCAACTTTTTAAATTTTTGAGATTTGCACCTAGCTTAAGAGATCGAAAAGATTCAACAATCTCACCGTTCCAATTTCGCCAACTCCTAGCGGTTGAACTCTTCCCAACGGGTTTTCTTTTGTGGACTTGGGCTCAAAGTGGATTAAGATTTGTTGTGGTTCTTTTGAGTGGGTGGTTAATGAGTGAAAGAAAATTTATTGTGGTGGTGGAAATTTGATGAGAAATAAAGGAAAAGAAAAAAAATAAAAGGGGTCTCGGGTTGCCTCCCGAGAAGCGTTGTTGTTTAAAGTCGTTAGCTCGACTTAATACCTTAAGCTTAATCATTGGGCTTGTGCTCCATGTGTGACAATAGTGGTTCCATGTCAATCTCCACTTCAAGTACCTGCAAAATTGATTGAGAAGAACACTTGCAATGCATCGTCGCTATGAATGTCAACCAAAAACAAAGGGCACAAGCAATACCATCCAAAAATCACGCTAAATACAAACAAGTAACACGGTTTCCCGCAACGGCGCCAAAATTTGGTGGGGCGCGGATGTGTCGTGTGCACCGCACCCGGCCAAAGATAAAATTTCTCCTACTCTCTTTTACACTAAGGAAGTATAATGGAAGTAGGGTCGTATCCACAGGGAAACAAGGACGAGTTTTATATTCAACGGGATTCAATACCTAGATTAAGTTAAGGGCCGAGAAACCTAATAACAAGGGGGGTTTCAAATAGATTTACGAATAAACTACAACTAACTAGCATATAAACAAAATGAGAAATCAATATGGAAAGATCTTGAATCCGATTAACATCCACTTCAATTCATTATCGATCCTTGAACCTCCACTCTAATTATTTCCATAATTATCTATTGTCGAGAATTAATCTCAAGCGTTCTCCTTATTCTTAGTTGAATAGCACGATCGCGTGACTATAAAACCCTAACTAAAGGATAACCTAGTCCGATCTCGCGTCTAAGTTCAATCCAATAGCAGGAATAAACACATACAACCAATAGACCTGCTAATGTCATACACGCGATAAACATTCAACAAGCTTGATTCACTTTCCCTAAGAAATAACCAAGATGATCTGCATCTAAGTTACTCCCTAGTTTGCTACAAATTGATAAAAGAATAAAACAATCCGATTCTATTCTTAAACCTAGCATTAGATTAATTACACAATCAAACTAGTAACGTTCCTAGCATAATTATGCAATAATCATAGATCACAAGCATAGAAATTGAACCATAATTAAGGAAAATAGATAGAGAGGAAAGATCTCACAATAACGGTTGAAGCTTCATGTTAATTTCTCCAAGAATAGTTCAAGCTACAATCCGATAGCATAAACCAAATCCCATAATTGAAATCCCTAAGAAAATTAAGAAAGATAACAAAAGTGAGGAAGGAGAATTAAGAGAGGAGTGTTGGAGACTCCCTCTTCCATTTTCAGCTATGCTCCTTCTTTCCTTCCTCCCCCAAATATTAGGTTTTAGGAAGCTTTTAAACCCCCGCACAAAAACGTGGCCCCAAACCGACTTAAGCGTCGCGAGTCGCGATACTGATCGCGAGTCGCGACGAGTACTCTGTCATCCCGCACAAATGGCTGGGCAACATGGTCGCGAGTCGCAACAGGCCTCGCGAGTCGCGAAGGCTGGGTGCTCGCGACGTGCGAGGAAGCTCGCGAGTCGCGAGCGGCTTGCTGGGCAGGCTGCTTTGAGCGCGCGCTGGGCTTGTACTGCTTGCTGCGAGCATGCGCGAGCCGGGCGACGATGTTCCGGGCATGCTTGGCATGCGGTGCTTAGGCTTGCGATGCCGGGCATGCTTGCGATGCGGCTGGTGGAGCTTGTTTGTGGCGGAGCTTGGTTGGTGAGACGATGTTGTGGAACCATTCATGCTTCCAAGAGCTCGGAACTTACAACTTTAACAATAATTAATATATAAAATTCTGAACTTCCGCTAAGGTCGATTTATATGCAAACATTAACAATTACGAATAAATCCCTTAGCAAAGTGTACCTAAAATACCACAAAAACATCGTATAACTTGAGCGTATCAAATACCCCCACACTTGAACTTTACTCGACCTCGAGTAAACTCAAAAATGAGAAATACCAATTAAATCATCGCCCAAGCTATCGACACCAACCTACACTCCCCATCAACTACATCATCATCATCACATCTTAACAACATCCGCTCAAAACCTTAATGTAAGGGATGATGATTCCCCCACACTTAGCTTCAAGCTCACCTGAAAAATACAAAGACGCGACAACAATAATAACCAAAGCAACACCAATACGTTTAACCAAAGAACACCAAAGAAAAATCAAAATGTCGACTCTCGACACACTAAACTATCAGCTCTCCCAAACCTCAAAAGAAAATCTAAAACTACTACTACTTACAACCGACCTAGATAAGCAAGTCATGGAACAAAGACAAACAGGGATAAATTCCATGCTTACTCCCAAAAACAAACAATCAATCAAAAGAATGTGAAAGCCAATTATAAACAAATGTTCACAAAATCAAGGATGAAATAACCAACCCAACCCGAAAGCGCCTTCCGCCTTATGACACCATCTCCGGCAAATGAGTTTTCAAAGTATATAATTCTCTCTTAATCTCTCATTTTGCCTAGGAGCCCTTTCGGGTTTTCATCCTAGCTTCACACATTTCTTTTTGGTTGCATCTCACCATCTTACCCGCTCAATTAGCTCTTTTTTGCATAGGCCGCCCTTTCGGGTTTTCGACCTATCCGAGCCCCCAATTTTGCCCGAGAGTCGCCCGCCCTTGCGGGTTTTCAAGTCACGGGATTCTTTTCATCACTTTTTTTTTATATTTTTTTTCATTTTTTTTTCATTTTTTCAAATTGAAAGTAATAAATACAACATAGATACATGAGAATGAGAATACCCTCCCCCCCTACTTAAACTACACATTGTCCTCAATAAGACGAAAATTAGAAGAAAAAGTAAACTGAAAATAGTGGGGGGAAAATGGAAAATCGGGCACATCGAAGATCGAATGCTCAAGACTCATGACCAAACAATCCGTCAAACTCAAATTTCGTAACAACACCAACTCAAATCTCATAACTCAACTCACAACCCTCTCCCTCGAATCACTCAAACAAATGACAAATTCAACTTTTTAAATTTTTGAGATTTGCACCTAGCTTAAGAGATCGAAAAGATTCAACAATCTCACCGTTCCAATTTCGCCAACTCCTAGCGGTTGAACTCTTCCCAACGGGTTTTCTTTTGTGGACTTGGGCTCAAAGTGGATTAAGATTTGTTGTGGTTCTTTTGAGTGGGTGGTTAATGAGTGAAAGAAAATTTATTGTGGTGGTGGAAATTTGATGAGAAATAAAGGAAAAGAAAGAAAATAAAAGGGGTCTCGGGTTGCCTCCCGAGAAGCGTTGTTGTTTAAAGTCGTTAGCTCGACTTAATACCTTAAGCTTAATCATTGGGCTTGTGCTCCATGTGTGACAATAGTGGTTCCATGTCAATCTCCACTTCAAGTACCTGCAAAATTGATTGAGAAGAACACTTGCAATGCATCGTCAGTGCTATGAATGTCAACCAAAAACAAAGGGCACAAGCAATACCATCCAAAAATCACGCTAAATACAAACAAGTAACACAGTTTCCCCGGCAACGGCGCCAAAATTTGGGGGGCGCGGATGTGTCGTGTGCACCGCACCCGGCCAAAGATAAAATTTCTCCTACTCTCTTTTACACTAAGGAAGTATAATGGAAGTAGGGGTCGTATCCACAGGGAAACAGGGACGAGTTTTATATTCAGCGGGATTCAATACCTAGATTAAGTTAAGGGCCGAGAAACCTAATAACAAGGGGGGTTTCAAATAGATTTACGAATAAACTACAACTAACTAGCATATAAACAAAATGAGAAATCAATATGGAAAGATCTTGAATCCGATTAACATCCACTTCAATTCATTATCGATCCTTGAACCTCCACTCTAATTATTTCCATAATTATCTATTGTCGAGAATTAATCTCGCGTTCTCCTTATTCTTAGTTGAATAGCACGATCAGCGTGACTATAAAACCCTAACTAAAGGATAACCTAGTCCGATCTGCGTCTAAGTTCAATCCAATAGCAGGAATAAACACAGAGAACCAATAGACCCGCTAATGTCATACACGCGATAAACATTCAACAGTTGATTCACTTTCCCTAAGAAATAACCAAGATGATCTGCATCTAAGTTACTCCCTAGTTTGCTACAAATTGATAAAAGAATAAAACAATCCGATTCTATTCTTAAACCTAGCATTAGATTAATTACACAATCAAACTAGTAACGTTCCTAGCATAATTATGCAATAATCATAGATCACAAGCATAGAAATTGAACCATAATTAAGGAAAATAGATAGAGAGGAAAGATCTCACAATAACGGTTGAAGCTTCATGTTAATTTCTCCAAGAACAGTTCAAGCTACAATCCGATAGCATAAACCAAATCCCATAATTGAAATCCCTAAGAAAATTAAGAAAGATAACAAAAGTGAGGAAGGAGAATTAAGAGAGGAGTGTTGGAGACTCCCTCTTCCATTTTCAGCTATGCTCCTTCTTTCCTTCCTCCCCCAAATATTAGGTTTTAGGAAGCTTTTAAACCCCGCACAAAACGTGGCCCCAAACCGACTTAAGCGTCGCGAGTCGCGATACTGATCGCGAGTCGCGACGAGTACTCTATCATCCCGCACAAATGGCTGGGCAACATGGTCGCGAGTCGCAACAGACCTCGCGAGTCGCGAAGGCTGGGTGCTCGCGACGTGCGAGGAAGCTCGCGAGTCGCGAGCGGCTTGCTGGGCAGGCTGCTTTGAGCGCGCGCTGGGCTTGTACTGCTTGCTGCGAGCATGCGCGAGAGCTGGGCGACGATGCTGCTGGGCATGCTTGGCATGCGGTGCTTGGGCTTGCGATGCTGGGCATGCTTGCGATGCGGCTGGTGGAGCTTGTTTGTGGCGGAGCTTGGTTGGTGAGACGATGTTGTGGAACCATTCATGCTTCCAAGAGCTCGGAACTTACAACTTTAACAATAATTAATATATAAAATTCTGAACTTCCGCTAAGGTCGATTTATATGCAAACATTAACAATTACGAATAAATCCCTTAGCAAAGTGTACCTAAAATACCACAAAAACATCGTATAACTTGAGCGTATCAAATACCCCCACACTTGAACTTTACTCGACCTCGAGTAAACTCAAAAATGAGAAATACCAATTAAATCATCGCCCAAGCTATCGACACCAACCTACACTCCCCATCAACTACATCATCATCATCACATCTTAACAACATCCGCTCAAAACCTTAATGTAAGGGATGATGATTCCCCCACACTTAGCTTCAAGCTCACCTGAAAAATACAAAGACGCGACAACAATAATAACCAGCAACACCAATACGTTTAACCAGCAACACCAGCAAAAATCAAAATGTCAGACTCTCGACACACTAAACTATCAGCTCTCCCAAACCTCAAAAGAAAATCTAAAACTACTACTACTTACAACCGACCTAGATAAGCAAGTCATGGAACAAAGACAAACAGGGATAAATTCCATGCTTACTCCCAAAAACAAACAATCAATCAAAAGAATGTGAAAGCCAATTATAAACAAATGTTCACAAAATCAAGGATGAAATAACCAACCCAACCCGAAAGCGCCTTCCGCCTTATGACACCATCTCCGGCAAATGAGTTTTCAAAGTATATAATTCTCTCTTAATCTCTCATTTTGCCTAGGAGCCCTTTCGGGTTTTCATCCTAGCTTCACACATTTCTTTTTGGTTGCATCTCACCATCTTACCCGCTCAATTAGCTCTTTTTTGCATAGGCCGCCCTTTCGGGTTTTCGACCTATCCGAGCCCCCAATTTTGCCCGAGTCGCCCGCCCTTGCGGGTTTTCAAGTCAGCGGGATTCTTTTCATCACTTTTTTTTTATATTTTTTTTCATTTTTTTTTCATTTTTTCAAATTGAAAGTAATAAATACAACATAGATACATGAGAATGAGAATACCCTCCCCCCTACTTAAACTACACATTGTCCTCAATGTGACGACAATTAGAAGAAAAAGTAAACTGAAAATAGTGGGGGGAAAATGGAAAATCGGGCACATCGAAGATCGAATGCTCAAGACTCATGACCAAACAATCCGTCAAACTCAAATTTCGTAACAACACCAACTCAAATCTCATAACTCAACTCACAACCCTCTCCCTCGAATCACTCAAACAAATGACAAATTCAACTTTTTAAATTTTTGAGATTTGCACCTAGCTTAAGAGATCGAAAAGATTCAACAATCTCACCGTTCCAATTTCACCAACTCCTAGCGGTTGAACTCTTCCCAACGGGTTTTCTTTTGTGGACTTGGGCTCAAAGTGGATTAAGATTTGTTGTGGTTCTTTTGAGTGGGTGGTTAATGAGTGAAAGAAAATTTATTGTGGTGGTGGAAATTTGATGAGAAATAAAGGAAAAGAAAGAAAATAAAAGGGGTCTCGGGTTGCCTCCCGAGAAGCATTGTTGTTTAAAGTCGTTAGCTCGACTTAATACCTTAAGCTTAATCATTGGGCTTGTGCTCCATGTGTGACAATAGTGGTTCCATGTCAATCTCCACTTCAAGTACCTGCAAAATTGATTGAGAAGAACACTTGCAATGCATCGTCAGTGCTATGAATGTCAACCAAAAACAAAGGGCACAAGCAATACCATCCAAAAATCACGCTAAATACAAACAAGTAACACAGTTTCCCCGGCAACGGCGCCAAAATTTGGTGGGGCGCGGATGTGTCGTGTGCACCGCACCCGGCCAAAGATAAAATTTCTCCTACTCTCTTTTACACTAAGGAAGTATAATGGAAGTAGGGGTCGTATCCACAGGGAAACAGGGACGAGTTTTATATTCAGCGGGATTCAATACCTAGATTAAGTTAAGGGCCGAGAAACCTAATAACAAGGGGGGTTTCAAATAGATTTACGAATAAACTACAACTAACTAGCATATAAACAAAATGAGAAATCAATATGGAAAGATCTTGAATCCGATTAACATCCACTTCAATTCATTATCGATCCTTGAACCTCCACTCTAATTATTTCCATAATTATCTATTGTCGAGAATTAATCTCGCGTTCTCCATATTCTTAGTTGAATAGCACGATCAGCGTGACTATAAAACCCTAACTAAAGGATAACCTAGTCCGATCTGCGTCTAAGTTCAATCCAATAGCAGGAATAAACACAGAGAACCAATAGACCTGCTAATGTCATACACGCGATAAACATTCAACAGTTGATTCACTTTCCCTAAGAAATAACCAAGATGATCTGCATCTAAGTTACTCCCTAGTTTGCTACAAATTGATAAAAGAATAAAACAATCCGATTCTATTCTTAAACCTAGCATTAGATTAATTACACAATCAAACTAGTAACGTTCCTAGCATAATTATGCAATAATCATAGATCACAAGCATAGAAATTGAACCATAATTAAGGAAAATAGATAGAGAGGAAAGATCTCACAATAACGGTTGAAGCTTCATGTTAATTTCTCGAAGAACAGTTCAAGCTACAATCCGATAGCATAAACCAAATCCCATAATTGAAATCCCTAAGAAAATTAAGAAAGATAACAAAAGTGAGGAAGGAGAATTAAGAGAGGAGTGTTGGAGACTCCCTCTTCCATTTTCAGCTATGCTCCTTCTTTCCTTCCTCCCCCAAATATTAGGTTTTAGGAAGCTTTTAAACCCCGCACAAAACGTGGCCCCAAACCGACTTAAGCGTCGCGAGTCGCGATACTGATCGCGAGTCGCGACGAGTACTCGTCATCCCGCACAAATGGTCAGGCAACATGGTCGCGAGTCGCAACAGGCCTCGCGAGTCGCGAAGGCTGGGTGCTCGCGACGTGCGAGGAAGCTCGCGAGTCGCGAGCGGCTTGCTGGGCAGGCTGCTTTGAGCGCGCGCTGGGCTTGTACTGCTTGCTGCGAGCATGCGCGAGAGCTGGGCGACGATGCTGCTGGGCATGCTTGGCATGCGGTGCTTGGGCTTGCGATGCTGGGCATGCTTGCGATGCGGGTGGTGGAGCTTGTTTGTGGCGGAGCTTGGTTGGTGAGACGATGTTGTGGAACCATTCATGCTTCCAAGAGCTCGGAACTTACAACTTTAACAATAATTAATATATAAAATTCTGAACTTCCGCTAAGGTCGATTTATATGCAAACATTAACAATTACGAATAAATCCCTTAGCAAAGTGTACCTAAAATACCACAAAAACATCGTATAACTTGAGCGTATCAAATACCCCCACACTTGAACTTTACTCGACCTCGAGTAAACTCAAAAATGAGAAATACCAATTAAATCATCGCCCAAGCTATCGACACCAACCTACACTCCCCATCAACTACATCATCATCATCACATCTTAACAACATCCGCTCAAAACCTTAATGTAAGGGATGATGATTCCCCCACACTTAGCTTCAAGCTCACCTGAAAAATACAAAGACGCGACAACAATAATAACCAAAGAACACCAATACGTTTAACCAAAGAACACCAAAAAAATCAAAATGTCGACTCTCGACACACTAAACTATCAGCTCTCCCAAACCTCAAAAGAAAATCTAAAACTACTACTACTTACAACCGACCTAGATAAGCAAGTCATGGAACAAAGACAAACAGGGATAAATTCCATGCTTACTCCCAAAAACAAACAATCAATCAAAAGAATGTGAAAGCCAATTATAAACAAATGTTCACAAAATCAAGGATGAAATAACCAACCCAACCCGAAAGCGCCTTCCGCCTTATGACACCATCTCCGGCAAATGAGTTTTCAAAGTATATAATTCTCTCTTAATCTCTCATTTTGCCTAGGAGCCCTTTCGGGTTTTCATCCTAGCTTCACACATTTCTTTTTGGTTGCATCTCACCATCTTACCCGCTCAATTAGCTCTTTTTGCATAGGCCGCCCTTTCGGGTTTTCGACCTATCCGAGCCCCCAATTTTGCCCGAGTCGCCCGCCCTTGCGGGTTTTCAAGTCACGGGATTCTTTTCATCACTTTTTTTTTATATTTTTTTTCATTTTTTTTTCATTTTTTCAAATTGAAAGTAATAAATACAACATAGATACATGAGAATGAGAATACCCTCCCCCCCTAATTAAACTACACATTGTCCTCAATGTGACGACAATTAGAAGAAAAAGTAAACTGAAAATAGTGGGGGGAAAATGGAAAATCGGGCACATCGAAGATCGAATGCTCAAGACTCATGACCAAACAATCCACAAACTCAAATTTCGTAACAACACCAACTCAAATCTCATAACTCAACTCACAACCCTCTCCCTCGAATCACTCAAACAAATGACAAATTCAACTTTTTAAATTTTTGAGATTTGCACCTAGCTTAAGAGATCGAAAAGATTCAACAATCTCACCGTTCCAATTTCGCCAACTCCTAGCGGTTGAACTCTTCCCAACGGGTTTTCTTTTGTGGACTTGGGCTCAAAGTGGATTAAGATTTGTTGTGGTTCTTTTGAGTGGGTGGTTAATGAGTGAAAGAAAGTTTATTGTGGTGGTGGAAATTTGATGAGAAATAAAGGAAAAGAAAGAAAATAAAAGGGGTCTCGGGTTGCCTCCCGAGAAGCTCTGTTGTTTAAAGTCGTTAGCTCGACTTAATACCTTAAGCTTAATCATTGGGCTTGTGCTCCATGTGTGACAATAGTGGTTCCATGTCAATCTCCACTTCAAGTACCTGCAAAATTGATTGAGAAGAACACTTGCAATGCATCGTCAGTGCTATGAATGTCAACCAAAAACAAAGGGCACAAGCAATACCATCCAAAAATCACGCTAAATACAAACAAGTAACACCGTTTCCCCGGCAACGGCGCCAAAATTTGGTGGGGCGCGGATGTGTCGTGTGCACCGCACCCGGCCAAAGATAAAATTTCTCCCACTCTCTTTTACACAAAAGAAGTATAATGGAAGTAGGGGTCGTATCCACAGGGAAACAGGGACGAGGTTTATATTCAGCGGGATTCAATACCTAGATTAAGTTAAGGGCCGAGAAACCTAATAACAAGGGGGGTTTCAAATAGATTTACGAATAAACTACAACTAACTAGCATCTAAACAAAATGAGAAATCAATATGGAAATATCTTGAATCCGATTAACATCTACTTCAATTCATTATCGATCCTTGAACCTCCACTCTAATTATTTCCATAATTATCTATTGTCGAGAATTAATTTCGCGTTTTCCTTATTCTTAGTTGAATAGCACGATCAGCGTGACTATAAAACCCTAACTAAAGGATAACCTAGTCCGATCTGCGTCTATGTTCAATCCAATAGCAGCAATAAACACAGAGAACCAATAGACCTGCTAATGTCATACACGCGATAAACATTCAACAGTTGATTCACTTTCCCTAAGAAATAACCAAGATGATCTGCATCTAAGTTACTCCCTAGTTTGCTACAAATTGATAAAAGAATAAAACAATCCGATTCTATTCTTAAACCTAGCATTAGATTAATTACACAATCAAACTAGTAACGTTCCTAGCATAATTATGCAATAATCATAGATCACAAGCATAGAAATTGAACCATAATTAAGGAAAATAGATAGAGAGGAAAGATCTCACAATAACGGTTGAAGCTTCATGTTAATTTCTCCAAGAACAGTTCAAGCTACAATCCGATAGCATAAACCAAATCCCATAATTGAAATCCCTAAGAAAATTAAGAAAGATAACAAAAGTGAGGAAGGAGAATTAAGAGAGGAGTGTTGGAGACTCCCTCTTCCATTTTCAGCTATGCTCCTTCTTTCCATCCTCCCCCAAACCGACTTAAGCGTCGCGAGTCGCGATACTGATCGCGAGTCGCGACGAGTACTCTGTCTTCCCGCACAAATGGCTGGGCAACATGGTCGCGAGTCGCGACAGGCCTCGCGAGTCGCGAAGGCTGGGTGCTCGCGAGGTGCGAGGAAGCTCGCGAGTCGCGAGCGGCTTGCTGGGCAGGCTGCTTTGAGCGCGCTGGGCTTGTCCTGCTTGCTGCGAGCATGCGCGAGAGCTGGGCGACGATGCTGCTGGGCATGCTTGGCATGCGGTGCTTGGGCTTGCGATGCGGCTGGTGGAGCTTTTTTGTGGCGGAGCTTGGTTGGTGAGACGATGTTGTGGAACCATTCATGCTTCCAAGAGCTCGGAACTTACAACTTTAACAATAATTAATATATAAAATTCCGAACTTCCGCTAAGGTCGATTTATATGCAAACATTAACAATTACGAATAAATCCCTTAGCAAAGTGTACCTAAAATACCACAAAAACATCGTATAACTTGAGCGTATCAAGAACTCTAGCAGCTTATTTGAATCCAATTTTTTAGATTTGTTTTGAATATGGGTCGTATTTAGCTTATAATTGGGATGTTTGAACTGGAAATGAGAAATTTGTGTAATTGAACTGGGTTTAATTATTGAGTTTTATGTAATTGAGCTATGAAAAATCGAAATGTTTGGTTTTAATGCAATTTCTTTGCTTTATTTCAATTGCGATTGTTTTTTTTGGAGTTAATTTCAGCTGCTACTTTCATGAATAATTAATCCTTGTTTGATTCCAAAGTTTTTTGCTTTTGCCTGAGAAATTTTTGGGTTTGTGTTTTTTTTTTAACCTTTGTTTTGATTTGTAATTAACCGTAGGTTTGATTTCCATACTTCATTATTGTTGGTTGCTGTAATTTCTTTCCTTTGACTATTCATAATTGCTCTTAGTTTATATTCATAGACATGTAAGCTTCTGTTGATAATATTTTGTTCTTTCCTTTATTTATAAGTTGTGGCTTGGTTACTTTTACTTTTACTGATGGTTACTTTATCTAATGCTAAGTGGTTATTGGTTATATCAACTCAAGGCTTTTTATATTGATAATAGGTATTATTTTTAGTGATAACAAGGTTAGTTAACCCTATGTAATATCCACTGGGGGTTACTTTTGTTTGAATGAAGTTTTTGTTATGATTCTTTTGTGTTGTTAGGCTCTTGTCAAGTTTTTTACACCCTTGCTCATTATTTGGTGAGTTAACTTTATTCTTAGTTTCTTGTTTGTTTTCCTCAGTATATACTTTATTAGATTTACAAGGATTAATTAGTTTCAAGGTATACAGGCCCTTGTTTGCATTTTATTTGAGTGATTACAATACTATTTTCAGAGGGGTTACTTTTCATCTTATTAAGGGGTTACTTTGTGTTATTGATTATTTTAGTTCTTTTTGTTTTTATTTTCTGTCTACTTTAAATTTCTCTGTCACAGAGACAATATATGTCTACTTTCATGAACACGAACGGTCATGCAACTAGTGAATGGACCCGTAGCTTACTTGTTATAGAAATTCATTTTGATTGGAAATCTAGAACTGTGAACTTGGATTATGGTGTGTTTATGTTATACCATTGTTGTTTGTACACTGACAAGCTCCATAAGGTTAGTTTCTCTTTTTCTTTTTTTCCTTAAAAATTGTCGTAGATAATTAGTTGTCTCCTTAAACGAATTTTTCTCTGTTTGTAGGCTAGGGAGCGTAAAGTATATCATGGTGAGATTTGTGCATCATTGGTCTTGTCTAACTTAAACATAATTCGAAGTCTTGTTCTTATTCCTGTTGAAAATCTCAACAGAGATAGAGACAATATAGTATCATCAATTGTACAACATGAAGGAGAAGAGGAAGAGAAGAAGAAACAAGAAAAAAAAAAAAAAAAGACAAACTACCACATGAAATCAATGTTGATAGAAACTTTTTCATTATGAAATGAAAAACATAAATATGTCTGTTCATAGGAACTTTCATCGTTTGGTTAAATTTTGATATATATTTTAGATAATTTGAACTTATTGTTTTCCTAATACACAAGCTATAAGTTTTTAATAGTTTTTGGGGTTACTTTTTTTTTTTTTTTTTGTAAATTTTGTTATGCTTATTCAGTCTTTTGTTTGATCATGTGTTATTACTTTATGGTAAGGACCGCTTAGTTATTATTCAATTTATTGTTGGTATTTCTTTTGTCAGGGGTTACTTTATCATATAATAGAACATAACATAATGTTAAATGTAAAACATTTTATTGTTGGTATTTCGATTTTGCTTTATTTTCTTTGCAATTTTCATTTTTGTTTCTTCGTTGTACGAATTGTTTGCAGAAATGCTCAAATGTATACCACCTATGATTGAAAAAAGGTGATGAAACTTGAAGATCTAATCTCGAGTCATTCAATCACCGATTGTAGTTCTCGTCAATTTTCGTCTTTCATTTGTTCAATGGCCACAACTTGAATTTAAAAAATAGATTTCATCTTTAGTGTGTTGAGTTGGTCAAAGTTTAGCTGTTTGGGGAAGAAGTCGAGAAATGACTCTTTTCGATTGATGTACGAAGCTCATCTTCATCAACTTTCTTTACTTTTTGAACAAGGAGTGGAAGGGGAGCAAGAGCAAAAGGCACTAATCATAGCTTTCTTTGAATTAATCAATTAATTTTCATGATTTAATAGCTTTAAGAAGTGTTTTTTTTATGAGTATTTATCCATTTATTCATAAAAAGTAATCCTAATTAAATGTATGGGTAACCTCATCTATTTGTTTGAGTAAGCTCATATGTTCAGAAAAAGTAACCCCAATTATTATATAATTTGGTTGAAATGTTTATAAAAAGTAACCCTAATAAAAGGTACGAATAACCCCTTAGTTCATAAAAAGTAATCCTATTTGAACATACATGTAACCCTTATTATTTGTAACCTTATTTTATCATGGGAGTAACCCATACTTCATAATAATAAGTAACCCGTATTATTTATAACCTTATTTTAACATACAAGTAACTCATCTATTACTACAAGTAACCCTCATATATTATTTCGAATAACCCATAATATTATAAAAGTAACCTCATTAGTTCATAAAAGTAACCCTAATTATATGTATGTGTAACCTCATTTATTTGTTCGAGTAACATCATATGTTTCCAAAAAGTAACCCCAATTATTATATAATTAGCTTGAAATGTTTATAGAAAGTAACCCTAATTAAAAGGTACAAGTAACCCCTTAGTTCATAAAAAGTAACCGTATTTGAGCGTACATGTAACCCTTATTATTTGTAACCTTATTTTATCATACGAGGAACTCATTACTCCATAATAAGTAACGATTATTATTTGTAACCTTATTTTATCATACGAGGAACTCATTACTTCATAATAAATAACGATTATTATTTGTAACCTTATTTTATCATACAAGGAACCCATTACTTCATAATAAGTAACGATTATTATTTGTGACCTTATTTTTATCATACGAGTAACCCATTTATTACTACAAGTAACCCTCATATATTTTTTCGAATGACCCCATCATATTATAAAAGTAACCTCATTAGTTCATAAAAGTAACCCTAATTAAATGTATGAGTAACCTCATTTATTTGTTCGAGTAACCTCATATGTTCACAAAAGTAACCCCAATTATTATATAATTAGCTTGAAATATTTAGAAAAAGTAACCCTAATAAAAGGTACAAGTAACCCCTTAGTTCATAAAAAGTAACCCTATTTGAACGTACGTGTAACCTTTATTATTTGTAACCTTATTTTATCATACGAGGAACCCATTACTTCATAATAAGTAACGATTATTATTTGTACCCTTATTTTATCATACGAGTAACCCATTTATTACTACAAGTAACCCTCATATATTTTTTCAAATGGCCCATTATATTATAATAGTAACCTCATTAGTTAATAAAAGTAACCCAAACTAAATATATGAGTAACCTTATTTATTTGTTCAACATCTGATTGAATTTTTTGATGTTTTATAAATCAATTTGATGTTGATTTTTTTATTATTGTTTCCAGAAATGTTAGCGAGAAATTTGAAATTGTTGAGACCTCAATTATTTGCTCTCAAGTATTCAACTGCAACTGAGCCATTTAGTCAACATCGCAAATCATCGGTAATTTCTAAGTGTTTTCTTGAACGAGCTTTTTAGTTAATGTTGCAGGGTTACTTTACATGTATGCAGGGGTTACTTCAGTTTTGTGAAAGGGTTACTTCAGTTTTGTGGAGGGGTTTACTGAAAGTATGGGTTACGTTTTGTAATTATAAGAGGTTACTTCTACGGTAAATAGGGGTTACTTTTTTGTAATTATAAGAGGTTACTTTAACTAAAACTAGGGGTTACTTTTTACATTTAGTATTGGTTACTTTATACTTATGTAGGGGGTTACTTTTATTGAAACTAGAGGTTACTTTTTCAAATACAAAGGTTTTTTTTGTAATGTTGAGGGGTTACTTTTACCAAAAGTATGGGTTATTTTTTGTAATTATAAGGGGTTACTTTTATTGAAACTAGGGGTTACTTTTTATAATTATAAGAGGTTACTTTTACTAAACTAGGGGTTACTTATTCAAATACAAAGGTTACTTTTTTGTAATATTGAGGGGTTACTTTTACTAAAAGTATGGGTTACGTTTTATAGTAAGGAGTTACTTTTACTATAACTAGGGTTTACTTTTTGTAAGTATAAGGGGTTACTTTTGTAATTATAAGGGGTTATTTTTACTAAAACTAGGGGGTTAATTTTTCTGTAATTAGAAGTTACTTTTAGAAGTTACCTTATATTTAGATTAAGGGATTACATGTTGTTCAAGGGGTTACTTTTACATTTATTATAGGGTTACTTTACACTTATGCATGGATTACTTTTTGTAACAAGGGTTAATTTTATTGAAACTTAGGGTTACTTTTTCAAATATTGAAGATTACTTTTTTATAATGTTGAGGAGTTACTTTTTACTGAAAGTATGGGTTACTTTTTGTAATTATAAGGATTTCTTTATACAAACACCAAACCATTTCTCAATCTCCCTCCCTTCTCATCACCACCACACCACCACCACAACCACCGACTCAAACAACCAACCATCATCACTGGCCTATCAACTACTCCATCAAACTGCTGCAAATCGCCGAAAACTTCTCTCCAATCGCCGCTGAAGTTTCTGTTGCTCCAAGTTTCTTGCACGCTTTCTCATATATTTTCTCTCTCTTCTTCGCTTGTTTCTCTCTCTTCAACTCTGCTGAGAATTTTGAGGAAAAATGGGAGATATTATCGCGTTGAAGCTCTGCAGTTGTATAATCGTGATTCTTCCGATTGTCGACGTCAGTACAAGCATGTTAAAGATAATGTTCATGGACTCATTCTTCTTGATCCGGTATTTTTTATTTTCACTCTTTTCTACAGATAATTTATTCCCTTTTTTATATGAAAGAATTCTGATATTGTTTTCCAGATTTTTCTTCATTTTGCTGCTTACTGAACTAGATTTTCGCATTTGAATGCTAGTTTACTTGCGTGAAATTGTGCATTGATGATACGCTCAAGTTATACGACGTTTTTGTGATATTTGAGGTGCACTTTGCTAAGGGATTAGTTCGTAATTGTTAACGTTTGCATATAAATCAACCTTAGCGGAAGTTCGGGGTTTTGTGAGTTAATTAGTGTTAATGTTCTAGATTCCGAGCTTTTAAGGAGAAACGGAATTAAATGATGTTTAATTGAAGTTATCCTTGAGTGTTCAAGAAAGTTCAACACCATGGCTTGGTGGCACGGAAGCAAGTTATGAGTTGACGACAATGTGCTATCCTAGCATCAATGCTCCATTCCTACACCGCACACCCCAACATCATCGCATAAGCAAGCCCAGCATCATCGCATAAGCAAGCCCAGCATCATCGCATAAGCAAGCTCAGCATCATCGCCAAAGCTGCCCAGCAGCATCGCAAGCCCACACACCTCACGTCATGCCCAAAGAAGCCCCAGCAAAGACCGCACGCTCAACAGCCAGCCTGCCCAGCAGCCTCGCCCGCCAAGCAGGCACGAGACCCAGCAGCTCGCGACTCGCGAGGCATGTCGCACCTCGCGACGCCCCTTCCCTCGTGACTCGCGATGCCTGTCGCGACTCGCGACCTCCATGCTCAGCCATTTTGTGCGGCAAGACAGCGTGCTCGTCGCGGCTCGCGATCAGTATCGCGACTCGCGATGCTTAAGTCGGCTTGGGGCCACGTTTTGTGCGGGGTTTAAAAGCTTCCTAAAACCTAATATTTAGAAGGGAAGGAGAGAAGGAGCAGAGCTGAAAATGGAAGAGGGAGTCTCCAACACTCCTCTCTTAATTCTCCTTCCTCACTTTTGTTATCTTTCTTAGTTTTCTTAGTTTTCTTAGAGATTTCAATTATGGGATTTGGTTTATGCTATCGAATTGTAGCTTGAACTGTTCTTGAAGAAGATTTACATGAAGCTTCAACCGTTATTGTGAGATCTTTCCTCTCTTTCTATTTTCTTTGATTATGGTTCAATTTCTATGCTTGTGTTCTATGATTATTGCATAATTATGCTAGGAACGTTACTAGTTTAATTGTGTAATTAATCTAATGCTAGATTTAAGAATAGAATCGGATTGTTTTATTCTTTTATCAATTGGTAGCAAACTAGGGAGTAACTTAGATGCAGATCGTCTTGGTCATTTCTTAGGGAAATTGAATCAACTGTTGAATGTTTATTGCGTGTATGACGTTAGCAGGTCTATTGATTCTCTGTGTTTATTGCTGCTATTGGATTGAACTTAGACGCTGATCGGACTAGGTTATCCTTTAGTTAGGGTTTTATAGTCACGCTGATCGTGCTATTCAACCAAGAATAAGGAGAATGCGAGATTCATTCTCAACAATAGATAATTATGGAAATAATTAGAGTGGAGGTTCAAGGATCGATAATGAATTGAAGTGGATGTTAATCGGATTCAAGATCTTCCCATATTGATTTCTCATTTTATTGAATTATGCTAGTTAATTTTAGTTTGTTTATAAACTCTTTTGAAACCCCCCTTATTATTAGGTTTCTCGGCCCTTAGCTTAATCTAGGTATTGGATCACGCTGAATATAAAACTCGTCCCTGTTTCCCTGTGGGTACGACCCCTACTTCCATTATACTTGCTTAGTGTAAAAGAGAGTAGGAGAAATTTTATCTTTGGTCGGGTGCGGTGCACACGACACAAACGCCGCCCGCCAAATTTTGGCGCCGTTGCCGGGGAAACGGTGTTACTTGTTTGTATTTAGCGTGATTTTTGGATGGTATTGCTTGTGCTCTTTGTTTTTGGTTGGCCACTCATATAAAGAATTCCCTTTTTGTTTTAGTTTCTAGTTTTCATCTTCCATTGAGCTCTATATATTTCACTTTTGTATTTTGGACAAGAAGCATGGAACTTGTTGCTTAAACTCTCTTGGGAATGGTTGATTGAAGTTTTTGACGGTTTATTGTAAGATTTACTCTATATCGTGGTTATTCTCTACCTTTAAATATTTATATGGATGGTCATGACTTGGATTAGCTAGGAGTACTACTAGTTGATGTTTGTTGTTGACTTAATGCTAGGTTTTGGATATAATCTGATGTTATATGCTCAACCATGTTGTAGTAAGCTAGGTATTAACGATGCATTGCAAGAGTTCTTCTCAATCAATTTTGCAGGTACTTGAAGTGGAGATTGACATGGAACCACCATTGTCACACATGGAGCACAACCCAATGATTAAGCTTAAGTTACTAAGTCGAGCTAACGACTTTAACCAACAGCGCTTCTCGGGAGGCAACCCGAGACCCCTTTTATTTTATTTCTTTTCCTTTATTTCTCATCAAATTTCCACCACCACAATAAATTTTCTTTCACTCATTAACCACCCACTCAAAAGAACCACGACAAATCTTAATCCACTTTGAGCCCAAGTCCACAAAAGAAAACCCGTTGGGAAGAGTTCAACCGCTAGGAGTTGGCGAAATTGGAACGGTGAGATTGTTGTATCTTTTCGATCTCTTAAGCTAGGTGCAAATCTCAAGAATTTAGAATTTTGGATTTGTCATTTGTTTGAGTGATTCGAGGGAGAGGGTTTTGAGTTGAGTTATGAGATTTGAGTTGGTGTTGTTAAGAAATTTGAGTTTGACGGATTGTTTGTCATGAGTTTTGAGCATTCGATCTTCGATTTACCCGATTTTCAAATTTCCCCCCATTTTCAGTTTACTTTTTCTTCTAATTGTCGTCACATTGAGGACAATGTGTAGTTTAAGTAGGGGGAGGATATTCTCATTCTCATGTATCTATGTTGTATTTATTACTTTCAATTTGAAAAAATGAAAAAAAAATTGAAAAAAAAAATATATTAAAAAAAAGTGATGAAATGAATCCCGCTGAGTTGAAAACCCGCAAGGGCGGGCGACTCGGGCAAAATTGGGGGCCCGGGTAGGTTGAAAAACCGAAAGGGCAACCTATGCAAAAAAGTGGCTTATATTGAGCGGGTAAGATGGTGAGATGAAAAAGAAATGTGTGAAGCTAGGATGAAAACCCGAAAGGGCTCCTAGGCAAAATGAGAGATTAAGAGAGAATTATATACTTTGAAAACTCATTTGCCGGAGATGGTGTCATAAGGCGGAAGGCGCTTTCGGGTTGGGTTGGTTATTTCATCCTTGATTTTGTGAAGATTTGTTTATAATTGGCTTTCACATTCTTTTGGTTGATTGTTTGTTTTTGGGAGTAAGCATGGAATTTATCCCTTTTTGTCTTTGTTCCATGGCTTGCTATTTTAAGTTAGTTGATGTAGTAGTAGGTCATCTTTTGAGGTTTGGGAGAGCTGATAGTTTAGTGTGTCGTGAGCTGACATTTTGATTCTTGTTGGTGTTGTTGGTTAAACTTGTTGGTGTTGCTGGTTATTATTGTTGTCGCGTCTTTGTATTTTTCAGGTGAGCTCGAAGCTAAGTGTGGGGGAGTTATTGTCCCTTACGTTTAGATTTTGAGCGGATGTTGTTAAGATGTGATGATGATGATGATGTAGTTGATGGGGAGTGTAGGTTGGTGTCGATAGCTTGGGTGATGATTTATTTGGTGATTCTCACTTTTGAGTTTACTCGAGGTCGAGTAAAGTTCAAGTGTGGGGGTATTTGATACCCTCAAGTTATACGACGTTTTTGTGATATTTGAGGTGCACTTTGCTAAGGGATTTATTCGTAATTGTTAACGTTTGCATATAAATCAACCTTAGCGGAAGTTCGGGGTTTTGTGAGTTAATTAGTGTTAATGTTCTAGATTCCGAGCTTTTAAGGAGAAACGGAATTAAACGATGTTTAATTGAAGTTATCCTTGAGTGTTCAAGAAAGTTCAACACCATGGCTTGGTGGCACGGAAGCAAGTTATGAGTTGACGACAATGTGCTATCCTAGCATTAATGCTCCATTCCTACACCGCACACCCCAACATCATCGCATAAGCAAGCCCAGCATCATCGCATAAGCAAGCTCAAAGATCATCGCCAAAGCTGCCAAAGAAGACGCAAGCCCACACACCTCACGTCATGCCCAAAGAAGCCCAAGCAAAGACCGCACGCTCAACAGCCAGCCTGCCCAGCAGCCTCGCCCGCCAAGCAGGCACGAGACCCAGCAGTTCGCGACTCGCGAGGCATGTCGCACATCGCGACGCCCCTTCCCTCGCGACTCGCGATGCCTGTCGCGACTCGCGACCTCCATGCTCAGCCATTTTGTGCGGCAAGACAGCGTGCTCGTCGCGGCTCGCGATCAATATCGCGACTTGCAATGCTTAAGTCGGCTTGGGGCCACGTTTTGTGCGGGGTTTAAAAGCTTCCTAAAACCTAATATTTAGAAGGGAAGGAGAGAAGGAGCAGAGCTGAAAATGGAAGAGGGAGTCTCCAACACTCCTTCTGTTAATTCTCCTTCCTCACTTTTGTTATCTTTCTTAGTTTTCTTAGTTTTTTTAGAGATTTCAATTATGGGATTTGGTTTATGCTATCGGATTGTAGCTTGAACTGTTCTTGAAGAAGATTTACATGAAGCTTCAACCGTTATTGTGTGATCTTTCCTCTCTTTCTATTTTCCTTGATTATGGTTCAATTTCTATGCTTGTGATCTATGATTATTGCATAATTATGCTAGGAACGTTACTAGTTTGATTGTGTAATTAATCTAATGCTAGATTTAAGAATAGAATCGGATTGTTTTATTCTTTTATCAATTGGTAGCAAACTAGGGAGTAACTTAGATGCAGATCGTCTTGGTTATTTCTTAGGGAAATTGAATCAGCTGTTGAATGTTTATCGCGTGTATGACGTTAGCAGGTCTATTGATTCTCTGTGTTTATTGCTGCTATTGGATTGAACTTAGACGCTGATCAGACTAGGTTATCCTTTAGTTAGGGCTGTATAGTCACGCTGATCGTGCTATTCAACCAAGAATAAGGAGAATGCGAGATTAATTCTCAACAATAGATAATTATGGAAATAATTAGAGTGGAGGTTCAAGGATCGATAATGAATTGAAGTGGATGTTAATCGGATTCAAGATCTTCCCATATTGATTTCTCATTTTATTTAATTATGCTAGTTAATTTTAGTTTGTTTATAAACTCTTTTGAAACCCCCCTTATTATTAGGTTTCTCGACCCTTAGCTTAATCTAGGTATTGGATCACGCTGAATATAAAACTCGTCCCTGTTTCCCTGTGGATACGACCCCTACTTCCATTATACTTGCTTAGTGTAAAAGAGAGTAGGATAAATTTTATCTTTGGCCGGGTGCGGTGCACACGACACAAACGCCGCCCGCCAATTGATGATGCGAAAAACGAGTTCGAATTGTATGCTGTTTTGATTTTCTCCAACGCCGAAAATCTTCACTTCGAGAACTGAACGAACTTCTCAATCGTCTCGCGAACGCCGAGAATCGAAATTCGAAAACTGAAATTCTTGGCGAAATGATTAGAAATACGAATTCGCATTAGATGAAGTGGATTATCATGATAACTTTGAAGTTAGGGATTAGTGAGAAGAGGAGGAGAGAGAAAATGACAAATGTGAGGAGAAGAGGAATTGGGGCAGGAGGAGAGAGAAAATGACAGAAATGAGGAGAGAAGGAATTGGCGCAGGGAAGGAGGAAGAACTACAGTAAAGTGGCCGCATGGTTGTTAAGTCCGCATTTTACTCTTATTTTGGCACATTTTGAGGGATATTATGTTGTGACTTGGATGGATTTGAGTAGATTTGTGCCCAAGTGATAGGAATTGAGGAGAAATGTCAAATTATGAGAGGAGTATGTATTTGTGGCTCATTTAGAGGTTTAATGGCACCATGCTAGGTCCAAGAAGTAAGTAATTGGGCTTCCTACAAGGTCCAATTGGGTTGGAAGCCGTACTTGAAGAGTCCAAGGAAGAAAAGAGACATCGGTTCTACCACGAGTCACGGCGTTGGCAGCAGCTCGCGGTGGATTGCCGAGAGCTTACCGCGACTCGCGGTCATGGGCGCGACTCGCTGTGTTCACCGCGGATCGCGCTAGACGCGGGCAGCGTTTTCCCTTGTGTTATTTTCTGACATTTATTTTTAGCGAGTTTTCGAAAAATATAAATAGTGGATGTTATTTCTTTTCAGTTTTCTATGCACTTAATGATTAGAGTTCTAGCCCTAGCTTTTCAATTTCTATGCAAAACTTGGAGTTTGAAGATTAATTTGATCAAGTACTTTGGGATTCCTCTACAATTCAAGCAATCTTAATAAGTTTTACTCTTTCCTCTCTCGTTGATCTATTTAATTATGTACTCAATTATGCTTATTGTTCTTATTGCCATGATTAGTGAGTAGTGCTTCTATCTAGGATTAAGTTGAGCCCTATTATGGATTGATCATGTAAATTGTTGCTCTAATTCCCATGTTATTGAATTATATGCTTAGGGTTTGACAAGATTGTATTTGTAGTCAATTTCGCATTACTTTAGCCCTAACTTTTATTATCAACGAAAGTTGGAGTAGAAATTAGGATCATATGTTTGTTTGCTAAATTGTTATTTCATTAATTAAGTTCATCAACGAAAGTTGGGTCTTAATTCGGATAGTCTTATCATTGATTTAAATTCTCCCATGAAAATAGGTGAGAATTGGAATTGGGATTTAATTGACATAGGCTCTTAATGCTTCTAATTGTGTATGTAAGCCATGAAAATAGGAGACATACATGTTAGTTAGGCCTTTTGCTATCATGAAAGTGAGCTTTAGGTATTGTTGGATGATTTTGGATTTACACTAGTGGAAAAAACGCAAGGGCTGCGGTGCAAGGGCTGCGTTTTTTTAAAAACGCAGCCCTTAATAGTGAAGGGTTGCGGTTAGCCCATAAACCGCATCCCTTTTAGTGAAGGGCTGCGGTTTTTGGGTTAACCGCAGCCCTTAAGCTGCCTAACAATGAAATAAACCTCTCCCTTCCATTCCCATTTTAATGCGAGCAACCCTAATTACTGAACACCCATTTCTCTCTCCTGCCTCCCTTCAATTGCAAACCACGCAGAGGATCATCTCTCTCCTCTCATCTTCTTCGCCGGCGAGGGTTCGTAACGAGGCGTTCTTCTTCACGACGAATTCTCTCTCCTCTCCTCTTCTTCGCGACGAATTATCATTCGATGTTGCTCTGTCCTTGAGATAGACGACTTTCTCTCTCCTGCAGCAACTCTCAAGTCGTGCTTCGTAAGTTTCTGGGTGTTTGACAATTTCACACATCGATCGATTTTTATCGACAAAACCTATTAATCGACAAAGACTTCAGCTTCTGGGTGTTTCTGCAATGCTTATTGCATCGTAAGTTTCTCTGATTTTTGGGTATTTTTGTTTAATTTTAAATGTAATTTTTTTTTTAATTTATTGAAGTCCTTTGTTCTTGATTGTAGAAAGTATGAAGAAATAGATCCAAAACCTGTGGAAAATTTTTGTGATATGACAGAAAATACCTACACTAAACATGAGGTTAGTGATACTTTTTTTTTCCTGTTTGAAGTTATCTCAAATATCAAATTTACTGAATCTGAATCTGGGTTTATATTGGTATTGAGAGTTTATTTCCGCCCTAAGGTTGACGAGATTTCGCTCCTCACCATCAACACTTCATCCTTTTCAGCGGTACTCTTACTTCTGCTAATTTTTTCTTTGAATTTAGGATTTTCATTTCCATTTTTGTTATTGCATCTGTTGAATTCGTGTTCATTATGATTAGTTTGTTGAATTAGTTTGGTCTATGGACTTGAATGATTTCTGAGTTTTTGATAAGATTGGACAATTCTTTTAGTGTTAATTGGACTCCATTTTTTTGGGAGAGGTGGGAAAGTTTTCGGCTTCACTTAAGGTATTTAGCTGATATTGGTAGGGGACTTTCGCCTGATATTCGAGACGAGACGATTCGATTTTGGTACTTGATTTTTTGATACTCTTGCATTCATTGCAGGCCTTGTTATGAGTATGAGAGGAAAGACGGAAACCAGTGTTGCCCCTAGTGCAAGACACGATACAAGAGACACAAAGGTTCGCTTGCTTTATATCTTTCCGTAATCATTGTTTCCCATTTATCATTGCTCATGGAACTCTAATGATAGTAATGTTATGTGTCTATTATCATATAAGTGATTTAACTATGGCATACTGTTTGGCAAAACTAGTCGAAATTTTATGTGAAAAATTTGATAAGCGCCTAGATGAAAAGTTCAGAAATCTTAGTTAGATTGCTACCATGTGTGTGCCATTTACGTGATGAGTTTATCTTTTTCTTCACCACAGGAAGGCTTACTGCAATATTATAGGCTGATTCTGGCTAGGAAAACAGTACATAGCCCTTTTTATGTGGTCGTTACTCGTTAGGTTATTGCACTACAGGTATCTGGTAACACGAGCGCAAACTAGCTGCAAATTTTACTTTCACATTAAGTTACAGTAAATTATTGTATTACCTAGCTGTATATAATAATATAAGTTGGAAGGATTCGCATTAGCTTATCATTTAAATTGCATTTCAGCTTTTTCAATACCTTGCCAGATTAACACCTCTAAAATAACAAGTTAGGTAAAAGTGTCCATGAGCTTATCATTGAAACTACTTGAAGTTGCTTTGATTGTCTGATTATAACGAATTGCATAATCAATACTTCTGAAACGCAAATGTATCTTTATCCTTTGTATTGTGAAAGAATCATTAGGATGCATGTCTTTTTTTTATAATAATCTTTACGATTATGCGTAGTACATAAGAAATGCTTTTTTGTTGTTGTTGTTATTGTTGTTGCTGATGATGATGAAGAGGATGATGTTGATGATTTCGAGAATGAATTCAATTATACCAGGGGAACTAGCAAGGCTAGACATCAATGGCAGGGAAAGGATGTAGACCTCTCGTCATCGTCTATGCATGAATCTTAGTACCTACTGTTGTTCTGGTGACACAAGTATGGTTCATACGTCATACTATATATTGAATCATGTATATGCATAAGTAAAATTTTAATCCAAAAATAGTAACTGATTCGAATAAGCTTAGTATAAATGATGTTTTCGAGTATGCCATGAGTTGTTCATTTATATGTTGGATGCCACTAGAGATGCTTGTTGTGTTAGTTTGCTGTTGTTGTGTTAAATTTTTACATTTGGCCTACAACTCCGGATTTTCATTAGTTTAGAGTGATATTACTTTGTGAATAAATGTAATACCCAAAGTATATGTCAGTTTAGTGTTTTTTATTCCTTCTTTATCTTAATCATATAAACTTTCCAAGATTGCTATGGTGCTACTGCTACTGCTACCTGCTCAGCTATATCTGTTTAAAGGAATTTGTGCTTTCATGAACGTTATTATTTCTTCGCTTAGTGGACTGATTTATTTAAGTTCTAGTAAAGTCACTTTGTTTAATTTATACCTTCAACTTCTTTGGCTAAATCTTTTGTGAAATTAAATGTTAGTTTAACATGGTTACTCAATTAATAGCTTCTAGTTTTATGTATATCTTTATTCTTTAGGTTGATAATGGATATATCTTTCTTACATGGAAAGTTCACTTGTTAATAGCATGATACATGGTTATAATGCTTTTCAGGTGCGCTGTGATGCGAGTATACCATGGCTAATATTATTACTGGAGATGGTGTGAAGAAACCAAAGGGAGACAGGTTAGAATTCTTTTTCCGATTATGTTTTAGAAATTAAAACCCTTTTATCCGAAGTTGATTGTTCGAGGATGAACCTTATTTATCCCCCTTTCCCCTTAGTTGAAGATGATTGTTCGAGGAATTAGTATGGGCATTGTAGCCCCTTTGGGATCATGGTGCTGGTTTTATTGAATTGTTTTGGCCTTGATTGTTTGCTTCATTCATAAAGTTGGTGAATAATAGTTAGTTATTGATTTTTGTGGGATTTCTTGGCCTAATATGCATCTAAGTGGTTATTTTAGGACTTTAATTGCTTGATCCATGGATAATGAAGTGGTTATAGCTTGATATTTGTGTGATTTATTGGCCTAATAAGCAATTAAGTGGATGTTTTCATGAGTTTTTTATTCATTGATTCATGCAAAAACATGGTGGTATAATGTAATTTTATGCATTTTGTGTCATCAAATATAATTTGACAAACTATTATAATCATCTAAGTTTGTTGATTCATTTTTAACTACATTTGGGATAAGAAGAGAACATTTCACGCATTTAGGGTCATGTAATATAATTTGGTTATACATTTGATAATAATAGTTAATTTACAAACTATTAGAGTCATTTAACTTTATTTTTTTTATTTATCATTAGGTTTACTTGCTTTGGATGTATATTAGGATCATATAATGTATGTATGGTAGTTGAACTTAGATGTAATCATTTTATACTAAAAAATCAATATAAGAATCACTAAAAGAAAATCTTGACTAGTAATAATTTGGTGGTTGTTGCTGTCAATGGTGAGAATCATGTTATAGCCTTAAAGGTCCTAAAAGCTACTTTAAAGGTAGGGATTTGACTCTACTTCTTTTAGGCACAGATTTGTTTATAAAGACATTAATTGGAACTTTTGTTGGACTTGTAAATTAGCATATTGATGTATCATGATATCCATGTAATCATGTCTCACCTTATTATGAAAGTTTAGCATCTAATGACGAGTGTTCCCAAATATCGATGTTTCCACTCTCCTCAAAAAAAAATATCGATGTTTCCACAATGTATTTTAAGAAGTTATGCTGAACACGATTAGTACATCAATTATTGATCAAAATGTGAAAACTAGAATTGCACTAATGCTACAGCTAGCAGCCAGGATTGTCCTTGACCAATATTACCCGAATTCCATGTGAATCATAAACTTAGGATGAATTTCATAGGTTTCAATCAGGAAAAATAATAAATTGCTTGTTTTACTAGTCATAGGCCATAGCTCCATGTTCGTCCTCCAGTGATATTGAAGAATGGACTTGTACATAATAATGCACGAAAACTTCTCAAGATTTCAGTTTAATAGTGTTTATCTTGTTAGTTCTGAGCATCAAATTATATTTTGCATTCATAATGTTTTGAAAAGATTAAGTCACACTAGAGATATCGAAATAGTTTACATTTGCTTTCTTTTTCCCAAGTGATTTACTAATATGTACCACCCTGCATTCTTCCCATTCATGTTGTCTCTTTTTTGAACATTTTACAGGACAAAAAGCTGCCATTTTTTGTTGTTTATTGTTTGGTGAATTATGCAATTATGAATTTCGCCAAATTAATTTCCCTACTTCCCTACATTTTCTTTCAGCTTTTTCTTTTTTTTTGCTTTGTTTATGTGGTGTGGAATTCTTATTAAAAGCAACATAAGTTTGCTTTACTATTAATCTTCAATATCATTCCATTAATATGTGATTATTTATAGTTTTTCATGAATAAAACTAACAGGTGAATATGTGATTCAAACTTCTTTTAACTAAGATTGAAGTTGGTTGAAGAATCAAAGTAGGGAGAGAATACAGAGTTTTTGGTGGAGGAGAAAGAGGATAATCTAAGGATGCCGGTTCCTCTTGCTCCATATCCTACACCTCCGAGCACCTTTCACTCCACCAGGCCCCCGCGCCCCCCACCCCACCCCCAAAGACCCCCTGCTGCCCCCCTGCTACACCCCTAGCACAGCCCAACACCCCCCGCTTCCGCTTCCCCTCCCCCTTGCCAGGCCCCCACCCCCTGCCAGGCACCCCTCCCGCTGCCCCCCTACACCCCGACCCTGCGACCCCCCCTGCTACACCCCTAGCCCTGCAACCCCCCCTGCCAGCCATTTGTTTAGCCATTTGTTGTTGTATTGTAAGCTGCCATGTACTTACAACATCAACTAATTGAAAGTTGTTCTTGTGGAGTGGGTATGTCCAACTTCTAGTACTTGCATAGATATAGTTTCACCTCCAAATTATAGCGATTTTGGTTTTATTTGCCAGGTTCTATCATCTCTAGAAAAGTTGCTTTTGAGGGATTCGGATGCTGATCTTGGTGGAGTTGTTGTAATGTCTTCATGGCTGTTCTTTGGTTGGTTATTTTTTGATGGTTGTGATCCTGCTCATATATTGCAATTCGAACATTCGGGGGCAGCTTCGAACTAATGTAATTTAGTTATTATTTTCTCTATATTTGTGTGAAAAACATAATTTGTAATGAAAAATGATACTTTTATATATATAACTGTTTGGGAACATTCAGGACAAAAAATTGCAAAAAAAATCACAAGGGATGCGGTCGGAGCAATAACCGCAGCCCTTAACTCACCAAGGACTGCGGTTTTGGCCCTTAACCGCAGCCCTTAACCCACCAAGGGCTGCGGTTATTGCCCCGACCGCAGCCCTTAACGCTCTAAGGGCTGCGGTTAAAAACCGCAGCCCTTCCTAAATGCCAAGGGCTGCTAGTCTAATGGCTGCGGTCAAAAAACGCAGCCCTTGGGCCCCTTTTGATCGCAGCCCTTGGGTTTTTTTCCTCTAGTGTTAGTTTCGGTTCGCAGCTGTGCTTTATTGCTAAATCATAAGGGAATGTCATTCTTACCTAAGCTATAATTGAATAATTGGGAAGTGAGTTATGGTTTGATCAATTCATAGTAGTGGTGATACTTAATCTTAGTGTTTTAATTATCATATTCATATAGTTTGTCATATTTTGTCATTAGTATAGCCTTTAGTTTAAAGACTCTTCCTCATTTCTGGATTGTGTAACTATTTGTAATCTAAAATCAAGTAGTGGTTAATCTTATACCTCCCTGAGTTCGACCCGTATGTGCTACGACACCGTACACTTGCGGTATTAAAATAAAACCCTAACAAGTTTTTGGCGCCGTTGCCAGGGAGGCTACAAATTAGAATTATTTTGATTATAGACTTAATAGATTACACCTATTACTTTGTTTCTTGTTCATTTCTTCACTAGTTGTTGTTTCTGAATGCGCAGGCGATCGCGATCTGTAGATCACGTGGTCTTTGATCCGGAGATAGAAGCCACAGCTAGGAGACTCAACGCTGAGAGAAGAAGAAGGGAGCTAACAACATTCGGAGAGTACCAATGGCTCGTCCTCTTCGCGAATATAATATGCCAGATGTCACATCTACATCTAGCATTGCCAGGCCTACAGTAGAGGCCAACAACTTTGAGATCAAGATCCAATTGATCCATTTCATACAACAAGATCAGTTCAGTGGCAGTCCTATGGAGAACCCAAATGTGCACATTAATGCTTTTCTAGATAAATGTGATACAGTGAAGATTAATGGGGCCTCTGATGAAGCTCTTCGCCTCCGCTTGTTCCCTTATTCCTTGCGGGACAGAGCAAAAGATTGGTTGAAGAGTCATGAAGCGAACAAGTTTACAACTTGGACTGCACTAGCCACTGCCTTTTGTCAGAAGTACTTTCCTCCTGGGAAAACGGCCAAGCTACGCAATGCAATCACATCCTTCACTCAGTTGGATGGTGAATCACTTTATGAAGCTTGGGAACGATACAAGGATCTACAAAGGCAGTGTCCTCATCATGAGATCCTAACATGGCTCCTAATTCAGACATTCTATAATGGGTTGACTCATGAAGTCCGAATCTCTATTGATGCTGTGGCCGGTGGTGTTCTCATGGGTAAGACGACCGATCAAGCCAAGGCTTTGCTTAAGGAGATGGCTGCTAACAGTTACCATTGGTCTAGTGATCGGTCTACTTCTAAGAAAGGTGGCACGTATGATGTTGATGCACTAACCTCACTCTCTAGTAAGGTTGATGCTCTATCTCAACAGATCAGGAATATATCAGTTGGTCCTAGTGCCGAGATGAATGCTTTCCAAGGGAATAATGCAAGTTCCACTTATGGGGACATAGATTTTGTAGAGCAAGAGCAAGCCAATGCTGTGCATGGTAATACTCGACCTCGAAACGACCCCTACTCAAACGCATTCAATCCGGGCTGGAGGAATCATGAGAACTTCTCTTGGAGCAAGAATCAACCTCAAGCACCACGCAATTCCAATCCTCCTGGGTTCCAGCACAAACAACAAGGTCAACCTTCTCAGTAACCTCCTCAAAAATCATATACTGATTCCTTGCTCGAGAGACTCCTTGCTACCTCCGAGGAAACTAACAAGAAGTTTGATAGAATGGATGCTCAGAACAAGATAGTTGACACTCAAATTGCACAACTAGCTCAACAAATGTCCCATGTGACTCAACAGGTGACTCAACTTCAAAAGGCACCACCCCAATTTCCGGGGCAACCGGAACCGAATCCAAAGGGTCACCAAAATGTGAGTGCAATTACTTTGAGGTGTGGAAAAACTTTAGAGGAACCAAGCAAGCTAACTGTGACACCATCAAAGGTTGTAGGAGACACTCCCAAGAGTGTTGGTGATGTGGTTGATAAGGAGGATCCCATTGAAGAGGTTGCGAAAACACCACACAAGCCTTCTAGAGTCTATGTTGAGCCGACTCCTTTCCCTCATCGGTTGGCAAAGGCTCGAATTGAGAAGAAATACGGGAAATTTCTTGAGTTGTTGAAAGGTATGCACCTTAACATCCAGTTCCTTGAGGCTATGTCTGAGATTCCTACATATGCTAAGTTCTTGAAGCAACTCTTGTCCGGTAAGAATGAAATTTGTGAAGCTTCTACAGTGGAACTCTCTCAAGAGTGTAGTGCTATTCTTCTTAACAAGCTTCCTCCAAAGTTGAGTGACCCTGGAAGTTTCTTCATTCCATGTTCTATTGGGGATGTGACTATTCAAAGGGCGCTTTGTGATCTTGGAGCTAGTGTAAGCCTCATGCCTAACACTATCTTCAAGAAGCTTAACTTCGGTGACCTTAGCCCTACCCGCGTCTCTCTCCAACTAGCGGATAGGTCTATCAGATACCCTTTAGGTGTCTTGGAGGATGTACCCCTCCAAGTGGGCAAACTGACTATTCCATGTGACTTCTTTGTCATGGAGATGCCGGAAGATGTGCATACGCCAATTATCCTGGGTAGACCGTGTCTTGCCACTGTTGGAGCTTTGGTTGATGTGAAAAGCGGCAAGTTGTCTCTAAATGTGGGTGAAGACAAGGTGGAATTTGAGCTACATAAAGCTTTAATTGCTCCTTCTTTTGTTACTTGGATGGATTTTTTGGTTTTTTTCAAATCCCCGTCCATCCAAGTGACCAAGAGAAGACGACTTTTACATGTCCCTATGGCACCTTTGCTTATCGAAGGATGCCGTGTAGACTATGTAACGCTCCAGCAACCTTTCAACGATGCATGATAGCTATTTTTTCTAAGCTTATAGAACACTCTATGGAGGTTTTCATGGATGACTTCTCTGTTTATGGTCCTTCTTTTGATGCATGTTTGCTAAACCTTGAAAAAGTGTTGCGTAGGTGTCAAGAAGTCCATTTAGTGCTCAATTGGGAGAAGTGTCATTTCATGATACAAGAGGGAGTAGTTTTGGGTCATGTTGTATCTGATAAGGGTATCGAAGTGGATAGAGCAAAAGTCGAAGCCATAGAGAAGCTTCCACCCCCGATCAATGTAAAAGGGGTGAGGAGTTTCCTTAGTCATGCGGGGTTCTACCGCCGTTTTATCAAAGATTTCTCTAAGATCTCTAGGCCTTTGACCGAGCTCCTAGCCAAAGATACCCCATTTGTGTTTACTGATGCTTGTCTTGAAGCTTTCCACAAGTTGAAGAATGCATTGATTTCAGCACCTATTATTCAACCTCCAGATTGGACTCTTCCATTTGAGTTGATGTGCGATGCCAGTGACCATGCTGTGGGTGCTATGTTGGGGCAAAAGCGTGATGGCAAGATGCATGCCATTTACTATGCTAGCAAAACCTTATATGGTGCTCAGATGAACTATACCACCACTGAAAAGGAGTTACTAGCCGTTGTGTTTGTAGTGGAGAAGTTCCGATCTTATTTGGTGGGATCGAAGGTGATAGTGCATACGAATCATGCCGATCTCAAATTTCTATTAAGCAAGAAGGATGCCAAACCCCGTTTAATTCGTTGGATATTGCTTCTCCAAGAGTTTGACATGGAGATCAAGGATAAGAAAGGAACTGATAATGTTGTGGCTGACCATCTTTCCCGTCTCACATTGGACGCCCGAAAAGATGATATCCCAATCGACGACTCTTTCCCTGATGATCAGTTGTTTGGTATTTTCTCTACTACAATTGGTCAATCTCCTTGGTTTGCTGACATAGTGAACTTTCTTGCTAGTGGAGTTCCCCCTCCCGATTATTCATCATATCAACGCAAGAAGTTCTTTCATGATGTCAAACATTATTTCTGGGATGATCCTTGTCTATTTAAGTCCTGTGCGGATGGGGTCATCCGCCGTTGTGTACCGAAGGAGGAGATGACCTCTATCCTGTCTCACTGCCATGATATGCCTTGTGGAGGCCATGCTAGTACTTCCAAAACCGCTGCAAAGGTGTTGCAATGCGGGTTCTATTGGCCTTCTCTGTTCAAGGATGCCCACCGTTTTGTCAAGGCGTGTGATAGATGTCAACGCACGGGGAATATTTCGCGCCGAAATGAAATGCCTCTCAATTTCATTCTCGAGGTTGAGATATTCGATGTATGGGGTATTGACTTCATGGGACCATTCCCATCTTCTTATTCGAATAAGTTTATTTTGGTAGCCGTTGACTATGTATCTAAGTGGGTAGAGGCCTTGGCTTCTCCAACGAACGATGCCCGTGTGGTTTCCATGTTCTTCAAGAAGATAATTTTTCCCCGCTTTGGTGTCCCCCGCGTTGTGATTAGTGATGGAGGAAGTCACTTTATTGAACGTAAGTTCGAAGCTCTTCTTAAGAAATACGGTGTGCAACATCGTGTCGGTCTTTCCTACTATCCACAAACAAGTGGACAAGTTGAAATTTCAAATAGGGAGATCAAATCTATACTTGAGAAGACCGTGGCTAGATCGCGCAAAGATTGGTCTCTTAAGTTAGATGATGCGCTATGGGCGTATAGGACGGCCTTCATGACTCCTATTGGTACCATGCCTTATCGTCTAGTATATGGAAAAGCATGTCACCTACCCGTCGAGCTAGAACACAGAGCATTTTGGGCTATCACGAGCCTAAATTATGACTTTGACCGAGCGGGTGAACGCCGAGCTTTGCAATTTAATGAGCTTGATGAGCTCCGCTTAGACGCTTATGAGAGCTCTCGCATTTGCAAGGAGCGCACTAAGAAATGGCATGACAAGCGGCTTATGAGGAGAGAGTTCCACGTTGGTGACTCCGTTCTCTTATTCAACTCCCGATTGAAGCTTTTTCCAGGCAAGCTGCGTTCTAGGTGGTCTGGACCATTTCGGGTCACCAAGGTTTTTCCCTATGGTTCGGTTGAAGTCACTAGTGAAGCAAGTGGCTCGTTCAAGGTGAATGGAAGTCGCCTCAAGCATTATGTCACCGGTGATCCTAGTGAAGGCAAGCAAGTTTATTGCCTATCTCTTCCACCAACTGCCCCATGATTTTTAAGGAGTCGAGCTCATTGACTTTAAATGAGCGCTTTTCGGGAGGCTACCCGAGTTCTACACCTACTTCTTTTTTATTTATTTTTTCCTTTTCTTTCTTGAGTGATTTTGTTTACATTAATGTCTTTGTGTTTGTTTTTGGTGTGTTTATAGGTTATAAAAAATAAAAAATAAAATAAAAAAAATTTCGTAGAAAAAGAAGCTGCAGCACACCTTCAAAGGCACGAGTCGCGGCGCATTGCCTCAGCTCGCGGCAAAATGCCGAGAGCTTACCGCGACTCGCGGCGTAAACCGCGCATCGCGGCCTTGACCGCGACTCGCGTTCAGTACCGCGACTCGCGGTTTGCGAGGTTAGTCGAAACGGGTTTAAACCCGCGTCTCTCTCTCTCTTCCCTCACTCTTTTCTCTCGACTTTGCCTTTCTCCCTCGCACGAAATTTTCCCCCTCTCTCTCTCACTCACTCCTCTCCCTCCACCATATCAACCACCACCACCACATACATTCACCACCCTCCCCCTCTTTTCAACCCCTTCTACTACAAGATCCACCCCAACCTTCTCCTAACTCCTACTTCCACCCAAATTTCACAAAATCAATCCATTACCATAAACCCTAGAAATTGGGGCTTTTTGCATTGAGGCTTGTTTGGTGAAATTGGAGAGTGCAATCAACCACATTGGGCACTAGCTTGGCAAAATTGGCGTTGGAGTGCATCCCTTGATCTCCTAGAGGTATTTCACATTCCTACCTTCCTTTGATATAGCTTGAATTCCTTGTTCTAGCTTCATATCTAGGACTATTGAAATCATTATGGGTAGATATATATGATTGTGGTTGATTATTATTGGTGATTATTGGTGATTGTTGGTGTTTGTTGGTTGGATAATTGGATTGTGGTTGGTAATTTTGTGTCCTTATTGTGAATTGGTTGTTGTTGGAGTGTGGAGTGGAGTACTCTTGGGCTTCGTATTTGTTGAATTGGAAGTCATTACACTTGTGAACCATGCCACCCCGACCCAAACGAACCAAAACAGGGGAAGCTAGTACCTCTCAATCAACCCCTAGGGTAGATACCTTGGGACTTCGTAACCTTACACCCGAGCACCGTGGGCGTTGGACGTGTCTCACGAAACCCAACCGTCACATCAAGGTTACTAAGTTCATTGATTACTCCGCACTAGAGACATTGGGGTTAGCTGAGCCAGTCACCCAATTGCTTCAAAAAATTGGACTTAAGGGTTTTGTGCACAAATGGGCGACTACCTATAAGCGTTTCACCCTAGAATTCCTTTCTACTCTGAAAAAAACTGAGGGTGAGCATCCTGGGATTGAGTTCCACCTTAATGACAAACCCTATAGCCTAACCATGCCACAATTGAAAGCTATTTCTGGTTGGCGGAACTTGAACGCCGTGAACTTCCACCGCAACAATGAGTACAATGAGGATACTTTTTGGCACGCACTCACTCAGTTGCGCAAGACCCCTAATGACAAGAGTTCCTTTTTGCGCCACCCCCCTCTTCGTTATGTGCACAGGTTACTTTCTATGGCCGTATTTGGGCAAGGGGAACCCACTAACATCCCTAGCCTAGAGTTGAAGGTTTTATGGTCTATGACTCCAGCAGGCCGGGGGACGCCTGACCTAGCTGCAATTTGAGTAGCTCGATGTCTAGAGCTTTTTAAGCTGCAGAAAGGCAAAATCAGTGTGGGTGGCATGATCTCCTTGATTACTGAGCACCTTGGTGTGCAACCAAATGATAATGTCCGAGTATTGACCGATGATTCTTACATGTATGATCTGTCAAAGATGGTTAGTGCAAAGATGATCTCATTTGCAGGGGTGAAGGGTCGTTTTGTGTGGCTTTATGAAGGTCGGCATGTCACTTTCATGACCCTACCTCAACCTGCTCGGGTGGCTATTTCTCCCAATGCCACAGCAGAGCACTTTTTCCTTGCCCCTGACGCCGCTTTTGCAGCGGTGGTGCGTGTTGAGTATCAACGGTTGCGATGTTCGCAAACCCGGGGTCGGGGAGGTCACTTGGTGGATGTTATGGATGATGAAGATGATGAAGATGGTGAAGATGATGGGTTTGATGAGGATGAGGAGGAGCCTAATCCTAGAGATGGAGGTAGTGGTGGCCATGATGGCCAAGTTGGGTCGTCCTCTCACACACATGTCCCTCCTCCTTTTGCATCATATGAGGAGCGGATGACTGCATTTTCTTTGAGGCAGGATGATTTCTCATCTCGCCTAGATGGGACCGAGGACCAACTTGACGCTATCTACTGCATGATGACTTCACTTAACACTTTCCATCTCCATACCTACCCCGATACATATACAGACCCCGAGGTAGAGCTTTCACGGCGACGACAGCAGCGTATGGAGGAGCATGCCTCCAGGAGATCACGTCGTGATCCTGGCGGGCCTTCTGGCTCCTAGTTGGTGAGTTCTTCCCCTTTCCTTCTTTCATTTTGTCCTTTTTCTGCATTGAGGACAATGCTTTGTTTAAGCATGGGGGAGGGGATACCTCATCACTTGTATATATGCTTGTTCATATACTCTTTCTCTCTATTAAAAAAATATGACCCGCTAAGCTGAAAACCCGAAAGGGCGGCTTAGGTAAAATTGGGGGCCCGGCTAGGTTGAAAACCCGAAAGAGCAACCTAGGCAAAAAAGTGGCTAATTTGAGCGGGTGAGAAAGTGAGCAAAAAGAAAAAAAAATTGAGTGGCTAGGATGAAAACCCGAAAGGGCTCCTAGGCAAAATGAGAGATAAAAGAAAAGAGAGAAAAGTTACTCATCTCATTTGCCGACGTGGTTGACATAAGGATGGAGAACTATAGGAGTGTTTGGGTAGGACTAGGCTTGATGGTTGGTGTGTGATATGTAGGTCTCACTTGAGGATGTTGGAGATTCGATTGTAGGGAGGATTGATGAGTTCAAGCATGGGGGTGTCAACTTGACCCTTTGTGATTGACTTGATATATTTTTTTTGTGATTTGTGGCTTGATGGTTGGTATGCGTAGTAGATGTGTGCATGTTCTTTGAGATTTTTCAGAACATGGTCACACATGACTCTATTTTTGGTTGAGCATGGGGGAAGTATGCTTAGGAGTAGCGGAGTTAGGTGTAGGTTAGTTGCTACTATGGAGTATGAGAGGGGCGCTAGAGTGGATGTTAGTTGATATTGGATGTGGATTGTTATTCGTTGTTTGTTGCATGTTTTAGGCCTTGTGAGGCTATCTTGTTGTTCATTGCCTCTTGCTTACTCGAGGACGAGCAAGGTCTAAGCATGGGGGGGATTTGTTAAGTCCGCATTTTACTCTTATTTTGGCACATTTTGAGGGATATTATGTTGTGACTTGGATGGATTTGGGTAGATTTGTGCCCAAGTGATAGGAATTGAGGAGAAATGTCAAATTATGAGAGGAGTATGCATTTGCGGCTCATTTAGAGGTTTAATGGCACCATGCTAGGTCCAAGATGGAAGTAATTGGGCTTCCTACAAGGTCCAATTGGGTTGGAAGCCGTACTTGAAGAGTCCAAGGAAGAAAAGAGACATCGGTTCTACCACGAGTCGCGGCGTTGGCAGCAGCTCGCGGTGGATTGCCGAGAGCTTACCGCGACTCGCGGTCATGGGCGCGACTCGCGGTGCTCACCGTGGATCGCGGTAGACGCGGGCAGCGTTTTCCCTTGTGTTATTTTCTGACATTTTTTTATAGTGAGTTTTCGAAAAATATAAATAGTGGGTGTTGTTTCTTTTCAGTTTTTTATGCACTTTATGATTAGAGTTCTAGCCCTAGCTTTTCAATTTCTATGCAAAACTTGGAGTTTGAAGATTAATTTGATCAAGTACTTTGGGATTCCTCTACAATTCAAGCATTCTTAATAGTTTTACTCTTTCCTCTCTCTTTGATCTATTTAATTATGTACTCAATTATGCTTATTGTTCTTATTGCCATGATTAGTGAGTAGTGCTTCTATCTAGGATTAAGTTGAGCCCTATTATGGATTGATCATGTAAATTGTTTCTCTAATTCCCATGTTATTGAATTATATGCTTAGGGTTTGACAAGATTGTATTTGTAGTCAATTTCGCATCTTACTTTAGCCCTAACTTTTATTATCAACGAAAGTTGGAGTAGAAATTAGGATCATATGTTTGTTTGCTAAATTGTTATTTCATTAATTAAGCTCATCAACGAAAGTTGGGTCTTAATTCGGATAGTCTTGTCATTGATTTAAATTCTCCCATGAAAATAGGTGAGAATTGGAATTGGGATTTAATTGACATTGGCTCTTAATGCTTCTAATTGTGTATGTAAGCCATGAAAATAGGAGACATACATGTTAGTTAGGCCTTTTGCTATCATGAAAGTGAGCTTTAGGTATTGTTGGATGATTTGGGATTTAGTTTCAATTTGCAGCTGTGCTTTATTGCTAAATCATAAGGGAATGTCATTCTTACCTAAGCTATAATTGAATAATTGGGAAGTGAGTTATGGTTTGATCAATTCATAGTAGTGGTGATACTTAATCTTAGTGTTTTAATTATCATATTCATATATTTTGTCATATTTTGTCATTAGTTTAGCCTTTAGTTTATAGACTCTTCCTCATTTCTGGATTGTGTAACTATTTGTAATCTAAAATCTAGTAGTGGTTAATCTTATACCTCCCTGAGTTCGACCCGTTTGTGCTACGGCACCGTACACTTGCAGTATTAAAATAAAACCCTAACAATGGTTTGGGTTTCGTGTGGCGTGTTGCACAAAAAACAGACTGATCAGTTAAATGGGATCATTTTGGGTAACCCTCCTAATTGAAATTATTTCATCCATGTTTGAGATATTATGGGAAGAAAACTTCCACAAAAAATGATTAGTGCGTGTTATTAATTTTTCCTACAGTTTTATTTTAAATGGTTGACTAAGCCTCTTTGTTTTGAAAAACTCTTAGCAGTCAACAACTTCTTATTCTAGCATAAATAAAAAGTTTTCCGAGGGCGTGTTATTGCTAGGTAGTTTACAACCTTTATAAGTATAAAATAAATAAATTAAGGACTAATAGACTCTAAAAATACTTCTTAGCAAGTTAGCATGCATTCCAGAAAATTATCTTATAATTTTATGCACGAGTCATGTTAACGGACGCCCTAGGGCGCAAGATATGAAATATATTGTTCTATTTAACTACTCATAATTATATAAAATAATATAACAATATATAATTCCGATGCAAAGCATTAAATGTTTCAAAATGCAAATTTAGAGATATTAATGCTCAAACATTTACATTGACAAGCGTAAAAAGGTAAAATGTAACTATTAAAAAGAAACGGAGGGAATACCACCTAAACGGCTAAACCCTAGAATTTTCCTTTGCAATAACACATACCATATGGTATACAACATATGCTTCCTGATTTTCTTTCCAAAAGAAAAAAAAAATCATTAAATAAGCAAGATAAAGGGACCTATCAAATGGAACCTCTTACAGGTTAACCCAATTATTTGGGTTAGCGGGCTAGACACTTTGGGTGTTGGTGGGAAGGGTCCAATTAAATCTAATAAATTGCAACAAGGTCCAACAAGGTGTAAAAGCATGTACAATGTACAATGGTATGGTTTTAATTGCTCTAAGAATAGTAAGACCAAGTTCTAAATGATTTTACCATTGTGGAAACTTAGTCTAGCTTTGGACTAGTAACTAGAGGTGTCAATTCAGTTCAACAGTTCAGTTATGGTTATATCCAAACAATTCGGTTCATATCAATTCAGTTTACAACAGTTAAAATTATTAACAGTTCAGTTCAGTTCAGTTAACAAACTTTTCGGCCGCTTTTAATTCGGTTATTTTTCTTTCCGGTTTCGATTCGGTTGCTGGCGCTTAAAACCGCTTTTATCCGAACAGTTAAACCAACCAACAAATTGAATCCATAGCAGCTTAAAAATACGTTGCAGTTATTTTCAGTTTCGTTTCAGTTTATTTCAGTTATTGACGAAAATCACATAATTAGTTCGACAATAATCGCATCGGTTCGGGTAGAAGTTATTCACATTATTGTATTTGTTCGATAAAAATGGAACTTCATGTCGGGTTTTCGCCAACTGTTTTTTTCGGGTTCAGTTAAAATTAACATGGCAAATAAGTGTAGTTTGACACTTGCCTCGAAAAAAACGATTGTACTGTACTTCACAAAAAAGTGTATGAAAGTGACATCAATAGACGATATATGTGTACAAGACTGATATATTCGACAATTTGGAATACGACAATTTGATATAAGTCGATATTCAAACTTTTAGTTGTATGCAAATTACATCATGTTTGATTAGAAAGGACATCTCATATCAGTGTAAATGCTTATAAACTTCTTCGAAAGACGAGTTAGACATTTTTTACAAAGTCAATTAGATCAATATCTTACTCTTACTATATTAGATCAGTGGATTAATATAAATATACTAGCTAGTCATTAAGCTCTATGCATTTGAAAATGAAAACACATAATCGACGTAAAATAAGTTAATAGTGGATTAGTTCAAGGTATCTATGTGAATCGATAAATTAAATCAAAATAGCAATACTCCATTTAAGTTAATCGTTAACAAGTTATATTCAATTTGAAACTCATGTATCTTAGCCAAATTGAAAGAAATTGATGTGACATTAGATGATGTATCAACATAATTCGGTAAAGTAATTGAAACTCAAAACATTTACTTAAATTGAAACTTGTTGTTATTGGAATGAGTGTATCAATGTAAGTCGATAAACTAATTCAAGATAATAACAATACTCTACTTAAGTTAATCATCTTTAAGTTGAATTCATTTCGGAACCGAAGGCATCTAATTCAGTTGTAACAAATGTAGAACAATGTAACTCTGTAGATTGGTCCAATATAACAATACTCCATTTAAGTTAACCGTCTCTAAGTTAAATTCATATTGAAACTCAAAACATCTACTTTAACAGTACCCTAAGTTTAATTCAAGATAATAACAGTACTCTATTCAAGTTAATCATCTTTAAGTTGAATTCATTCGGAACCGAAAGCATTTAATTCAGTTGCAACAGATATAGAACAGTGTAACTCAGTAGATTGGTTCAATATAACAATGCAATGCTTCATTTAAGTTAATCGTCTCAAAGTTAAATTCATATTGAAACTCAAAACATCTAATTTAAATTCATTTTTATTTGTTTCTTGTTTTTTCAAGTAAGTATTGTAACAAAGAAGTGTATATGTTACTTGGTTTATACTAACACTCATCTTAAACATGCATGCAAAGATCCTCTAAAAAGAAAAAAAGGGAAAAATATAATGCTACTAATACGCACTCTACAACAATCCATGGCATTATATTACTCCTAGACTCCCACATCGAACATAATGAAGACTAAGATGGAATTGAGAAATGTTGAAAGTTCTGTAGTAAATTAATCATGTTCCTAGAGTCCCACATCGGCGTGTGATAAAGAGTATGAGGGATGATATACTATAAAAATGAGTGTAGAGCATGCATAAACATTACACTTACGGGCCCAGCAATTCCGAAGCAATATTATCTTAGTTAGATGATGGGCTGGAATACTGGACAATAATTGAGGAATTAAAATCGTAAAATTATTTTTTTTTCTTTAAGAAATATGTAAAAATTAAAATAAAAATAATTTTTACATTGTGAATTAATTTCTTACTAAGCAATCGAGTTGAGCTTTTCGAGCAAACCGAGCTCGAGTCGAGTTTCTCGAGCAAATTGAGTTTGAGTTGAGTTGAAACACATCATATTAACAAGTACGAGTCGAGTAAAATTTTAGCGAGCTCAACGAGCACGAGCCGAGTAAGATCAGAAAGTTTACGAGTCGAGTTGAGCAGAGGTCTACTTGCGATCGACTCCCTCGATTAGCATTATCATAAAGTTGAGTAAAATTTAAATTGAGTTTGGAGTATAAAAACAGTGAACTTAATATAGTTGAAAATTATCAAGAAATAAAGTTACATGTCATAAATTTAAGTACTAATAAAAAATTATCATGATAAAATTTGTATGTAAATTGGAGTACTATCATGAATTTAGGTAATATGTGAATTCGGTTCGGGTACAGTTAAAAATCAGTTTAAAACAATTTCAGTTTAAATTGGTTTCAGTTTAGTTCAGTTTCAGTTTCAGTTTGAATCAGTTCAGTTAATTCAGTTACATATTCAGTTCAGTTCAGTTCAGTTGATCAATCAACTTTTCAGTTTTTCACAGTTATTTTCGATACTGTTTGTTTCGGCCCATTGCGGTTCAGTTTTGGTTTTTCATTTACGCTTTATTTCGTTTCGGTTCATCATTTTTCGCTTGATTTCGATTCTGATTACTCCCGGTTCAGTTTAGTTCAGTTCAAATTTCAGTTGTTTCAGTTCAACCAGCAGTTCATTAACCAAACTAACAGCTCTACTAGTAACTAGTAAGTATTGCCAAACCAAGGCTGCGTTGGATGGTGTGCCCTCTGGTTATCAGCTTCATTCCTCCACGTGTTATGGAAGTTGAGTCAATTTTATATATATACTTCCTTTGTTCTTTTTTAATTGCAACATTTCCCTTATTTGGAAGTTTTATATTAATTGCAACGTTTCCTTATTTGATAGTACTTCTCTTTATCTCTCTCCTATGACATGGATCCTACTTTTTATTTTTCCATTTATGATTTAACCAAATACATTTTTTATTTCCTTATTTGACATGGGTCCACCCATTATAATATTATTTACCTTCCTTTTTTTATTATACTAATTGTGTAGCGTGTGACACCCTAAAATATTGTCATGGCAAGAGTTAAATGAAGTTTATGGATTTAGTTGAGAGTAAATTCTCTAATGTGAAAATACAATGTAGTAAAATTTAATTAAGATGGAATCAATGAAATTATAATATCTATGCCATGATCTGGCAATAATTTTTAAGTCAATGATCATGTGAGTCATTTTAAAATAAATTAATAAGTTAATCAGTAAACCTTATTTTCTTATAAGATTACACATATCTCAAAAAACATATACATTTTTAGCAATGAGAACTTACAGAAGTAATACCTCCAAAATGACCAAACAAGAGACCGTATGCGTGTGATATGTGTGTTCTCCCAAGTTAGTGAAGCTCCTACAATGTTACTATAAAGTATATGAGATCATAATGAGCTAATGATTTACGTTACATATGAAATTTTCGACAACAACTTTTAGGGTTTGTTTGCATTAGACATGAGAGTTAGGGATCTTAATCGACTTTTATGAGTAAGATATTTAAAAATACATCCAGAAGTATATATTACCTTTATTCCATAACAATTGGAAAATATGAAATATGGCGCACAAATCAATTTGGAGAAAGTGAAACATGATCCATGTAATTATAATAAAGTAAGGCTCTCTTTATATAAAACTTAACGAAGAAAAAAATATCACACATACTGTAGAACATCCAAAAAAAATAAGTCACAAGTGTTAAGAAATAAAGGTGGATTTCGAATCTATATGTATTGCTGATTTTTCCTAAAGAAAACTAGCGTTTGTTTTGTTCATATAAAAAATAGGAAAATAGATATTCAACAAAGTAAAATTATGTGATGTTCAATTAGAAAAATATAAACAGCTACACTTTCTAGAAAGACTCTATTTCCACAAAATAGAAGAAGTTTATTTGATCCCACTATATATAGTTAGTAGAACTTTCCACTAATTTTTTTTAATCAACCAAATACGCAAAATCATGAACAAGGAATTGACATAAAAAAGAAAATAGCAAATTATTGATGATATGCTCATAAAATATCACTTAGTTACCTAATGTTAGCATGTGCTACAAGTGGTATTTTTTATGAACCCAAAAAAAAGTAAACGAACTAAAGGAAACTTGGTCAAATCAAGGCTCCCGCCCTACTCGTTGCCAATTTAGACGCTAGATTAACACACAAGTTGCTTACAATCTTAAACCTTGTATTCTTTCTGAAATTATTTATACTTGTGTTAGAAAACAAAATCAACTATAAATCTTATATATACTTGTGTTAGACACCAATTCCTACACGAAGCTACCATATCTATTTTAAAGAGAGTGAGTTTGAGCTTCAGATTAAGTAAAAAAAGGGTTACGTAATAATTTAACCATTAAAAAGTAATAATTGAACACATACAATAAATCTTATATAAGACACAAATGAAATAAAACTCTAGGCATTAAAAAAAGACGGCATGGAAGAAGTTTTGGGAAAGATCCGATTCAAAGTAGTAGTAGTAGTAGTGGTACATGCAATAATTATATAGCCATTTCATATTTGAAGGGGAACTATGAAAATATAAGCATCCAACATTCCTGTTAAGAATCTCCCACATACACCATTGTCTTTCCTCTTGATATTTCCAACATTATATTATTGTAATGTGTCAAAACTGTTCCTTCTTTTCTCCAGTTCTTAATTCTAATGTTTTGGTAGAGATAATCTACTTCAACCATGAAAACCTTTCCAGCTCTGTTTTCCTCTCAAAAATCCTAGAAGCAAACATCTATCCAAGTTCAGATATGTTCTTGTAACTCTCAAGATGGATTGTTGTTGTAACTCTCGGGATTAATTGGTAGGTTTTTGTTTATTCCACTAAGTTCAAATGGGTTATGCAGCTCCTAATGCTTGGGAAAACCTACCAAGGTAAGTTTTTACCTCAACATAGAGATAAACATCAATTGACATATAGAATAAAAAATTGCAAAGATGCTGAAGATTTCATACTTACTGGTTAATGGCTAAATAGGTTGCTAAATCATTTGAAACAACATATAAGTGTCTTGTAGCATGCCGAAAAATACTTGTTCCCATCTCCACCAAATCTTCAATGTTCTGATTCCTGATATGCAGGCCCTTAAACTTTGCAACATGCTTGTGATTTCTACTTCCATCCCCTGAGAAAAATTTTACCAGCACTCCGACGCAGACCACCGTGGTAGCACCGGTGAGATGTGGCACTCAACCATGGTTTTCGAAAATCCCTTGTTTAATTTATGCAACAAAATACATGAATTAAAACTGAAATTTTAACCGTGCAAATGTATTCACAATCGGGTTTAAGAGATTATTTGGGCCAAAATCTCGAATTCAACAACTATCTAAAAAAAAAATTTAAAGTTTGGTTGTTTAGATCATGTGAATAATCTCTATTATACATAACATCTAACAAGAATTCAAAATTTATCATGAAAAAATCCAAAAATTTAATAGTAAAACAACCAAATTGTTAGTTCTAATATTCGGTGCATGAAAGGATATTTGTCAAATAGTCGAAAGTTATGAGAGGAATAATTGGTTTACTAGTGAAAACAACGGATCTTTGTCAAACTAATTGAGCAGTATTATACTCAAACAAATTCTAAACAAATCCAATCAATTAATATCAACATATTAATTATGCAAATTAACCATAAATAAATCCGATCCTTCCCTTAATTGAATAAAATAATAAAAAAGCACATGAACATGATCATAAAACATTATGTAAGAGGCTAAAACTGATACCACTGTAAGATTATAGATGCATATATATAGCAGAATTTCACAAAATAATTTCCTAACATCTATCATAGGATCGCATGCATAACATAAATATGAATCATAATATATGGAAAAGAATGTACAACCTTTGTAGCGTGTTTTCCACCGGATTGCAAGTGTTAGAGATCAAAGAACACCAATTATTCTCCCTCTACTTAGTCCACGGGCACCAACTGAATTCCCATGTTTGCTAGAACGAAAGAAGATGAACAAATTTCACTCTCTTGTTTTTTAGGGACGGTGGCCGGATTTTCCAAGGGAGAAGAATATGGTTTATCTCTCTACTTTTCAGTTTGAATATTACTGACAAACTAAACGCTCTATTCCACCCTCTTATTATAACGACCTTTTAGAATAGTAGGAGTGAGAATAGGTTTAGTGAGAGATCTAGTCCAACCTTAAATTTCCTTTTTGGCCGGCTTTCTTTCTTCATTTGGTTACTACAAAGTGTGACCTCATAAGATTACATTAGCTTAGTTGTAGGCCCAATCATATTGTCTCACTAACCATCATTTATTCTTTAGCAAGTAAATATGATTATTAAACTAAAGTAATTAATTATCTCTATAATAATTCCTATTATATTTAGTGATTGCCAGGAATGTCTAATGACATATTCCTTCAATTCGGTATGACCATGCAGATGCCCCCAAGGCGCTAGATAAGAAATATATTGTTTTATATTCCTATTTAAAAACATTAAATGCTTTTCATTGGAATCATATATTGTTTTATTACTTTATACAAATATGAGTAATTAAATAGAACAATATATTTCTTATCTAGCGCCCCGGGGCATTCGTTATAAAAATTATAAAAGTTGACATTTTAAAAGTAGTTATTGAGACAAATTAAACAAGATCTCACATGACTTTATTTTTGCTTACCCATTAATCACAAATAATAGTCAAACATAACTTTGTGGAAAGTATCAAAATTCATAGTGTAACTAGTAAAAAGCAACGGAGGGAGAATATCAGACAGATGGAGGAGTGGTAGCCCTTGAAAACCAACATTTACACAATTTTATCCATGATTTCTCTGGTTGCTTGATCTTATTCACCATGAAGCGCATGGCATGTCCAAGGAGTAGAAGAGTCATCAATGTAAACCACGCCAAGACCGCGACATCTACATACAATGTCATCCAATGTGCTGGATTTACATCATTGATTCTTGTTTTATAGAAGTCTATATCAAAGATTAGCAGTAGCGCGATTAGGTAAGTAAATGTTGTTGCTGATGCTGCAATCAACATAGTAAACACTAGAATCCCCATGAAGACTCTTTTGCAGGGAAGGCCGCTTATAAGGAGAATAATTACACTAAGAGATGAAACTAGCCCTATTGTGTTGTAAATTAGTAATAATGCTCTGCACCTTCCGGGTGCCTTGGATGCTAATATCGAAGTCCATGCAATGTGCGAGTTTGTATCATCTTGCTAAACACCTCCTGGAGGATTAATTCCTACTTGAAAAGCCATGGTTGCTATCAGGGATGCAACCACCATCAACGCGCTACGTTGGTTTTCGAACCAGCTATGGTTCATGTTTTGGAGATTTAGAGCATACTCCTTTGCTGGTAATGCTTTGGCTAGTTCGAGGGAGCGCCTAATTTCTTCATCACTTGAATGATAATTGTATGGGTATAACCTAAGTACGTTAGCGGACTCCCATGAGGAGTCCGCGAACACAATGACGGACGCGAATATTGTAAGTGTCGCCTAATGCTCTAACAAGTCAGTTCATTAATGTGGTCCGACAACGTTGGCGGTCGCCCAATAAGACAAAATAAGGGAATCTTCCCAAGTGTCAGGTGCACCACAACCGTACACGTGTAAAAGGATTACACACCCTGTCAGAGGAATAGTACTTCTATAAATACCCCACTAGTACTATTCTACAGGTACATTCTCTCACACTCAGAATTCTTATCTCTCTCTCTCTCTACTTTCTCTCTCTAAATCCTATTTGGACACGTGCTGACTTGAGCGTCGGAGGGGGTTTCCTCGCATCCCCCCCGAGGATAGTTCACGTTTGCTTCTTGTGCAGTTATTCACTAGCGGAGTCTAACCCCAATCTTTGGCGGACTTCTCTCAAGATCGCCAACCGTTTCAACACCGAAACAACTTGGCGCTAGAAGGAGGGCAGCATTCATCACAGATTGTGGCGTGTACAATTACAAAGCAATGCCATTTGGCCTCCGCAATGCAGGAGCAACATACCAAAAGCTGGTCAATAAGGTATTCGCGGATCAGAGAGGGAGAAACATCGAGGCATATGTTGACGACTCCATCGTCAAAAGCAAGACTGACCGCGAACACATAGTCGACTTAGAAGAAACTTTCAGAACTTTGAGGAAATATAAAATGAAGCTTAACCCAAAGAAATGTGTCTTTGGGGTAAGAGCAGGGAAGTTTTTGGGATTTTTGGTAAGCAAGAGAGGGATTGACGCTAATCTGGACAAGGTGCAGGCTATTGTCAATCTGCCTGAGCCAAAGAGCGTGAAAGAAATTCAGAGGCTGACAGGAACAATGGCGGCCCTTACTCGATTCATTTCAAAATCAGCAGACAAGGCTTTGCCTTTCTTTGCGCTGCTAAGGGGAAATAAGAAGTTCGAGTGGGGAGAGGAGCAAAGCAAAGCATTCCTGGCGGTAAAAGAGCATTTGAAAAGCTTACCCACCATTACAAGGCCCGAGATTGGAGACGTATTGCAATTATATATCTCGGCCTCGCCGAAAACAGTCGCGGCCGTGTTATTGGTGGAAAAAGAGAAAAGGCAGCAGCCAATATACTTCGTTAGCCATATCCTTAACGGGCCAGAGAGTCGTTATCAGCTGGTTGAGAAAATGGCTTTGGCCGTGAAAATCGCCGCCAGGAAACTCAGGCCATACTTCGACTGCCATCCCATTCAAGTTTTAACAAATCAGCCGCTAGAAAAAGCGTTGCAGAAGATGGATAGTTCCGGCCGTTTGTTGAAATGGGCCGTGGAACTATCAGAGTATGATATACAGTATAAGCCCAGGACCGCTATCAAGGCATAGGCCTTGGCAGATTTTATTGTGGAAGCCTCATATGAGGAAGAAGAAGTGGAGCAAAAGGAGGTCTGGCTGTTGGAAGTTGACGGATGGATCGTCTGGCGTTAGCGGATCCGGGCCGGTATAGTGATGATCGCCCGAGGGAAATTCATACCGATGCGCCATCAAATTTGCTTTCCGGCGTCAAACAACGAAGGCAATATGAGGCAAAGCAATTGCGGGCTTGAGAATGTGCTTGGCGGCGGGCGCTAAGAAGGTGCTCTTAAAAACGGACTCACAGTTGGTCAGCGGCCAGCTACGAGGAGAATTTGAAGTCAGAGAGGCCAACATGCTAAAGTACGTGGAAAAGGCCAAGGAATTGATAGCTCAATTGAATCATTTTGAGATTCAAGCAATACCTAGGGCCGAGAACACAAAAGCGGACGCATTGTCCAAATTGGCAAGTTCTAACTCATTTAGTATTGAAAAAACCGTCACGGTGGACATCTTGAAGGAGAAGAGCATAACGGAAAAAAGTATGGCCGTCAACAGCATAAATCAACAAGGGGAGTGGTTTAGTGAGCTGGTGGCATACAAGTTGACTGGGGCGCTTCCCAGTAATCCTTCGTCTGCTAAGAAATTGAAGCGAGAAGCAAGCTGGTATGTCATATATCAGAATGAGCTGTACAAAAAGTCGTTCAGTATACCTTTGCTTAAGTGTACAACCGCATGGGAATCCGCGAGGATACTTGAAGAAATAAATGAAGGTATATGCGGCAACCACATTGGCGGAAAGGCTTTAGCACTTAAGGCGTTGAGAGCAGGTTTCTACTGGCCAAGTATGCTGGCGGACGCACAGTGCTACGTTAAGAAGTGCGACAAGTGCCAGAGATATGCTCCCATCATTAACAGACCAGCCAATGATTTACATCCTATCCTCTGTCCGATTCCGTTTGCTCAGTGGGGAATGGACATCCTGGGACCGTTCACCACAGCAACTGGAGGGAGGAGATTCCTAATAGTGGGCATTGATTACTTTACAAAATGAATAGAGGCCGAACCGACAGCAAAAATCAAGGCGAATCAGGTCAAGAAATTCATCTGGCAGAACATTATGACAAGATTTGGGATTCCCATGGCTATCGTTTTCGACCATGGCGTCCAGTTTGATTGTCGTCCCGTACAAGCATTCTTAACGGAGTTCCGTGTGAAGTTTGCATACTCAGCCGTTTGCCATCCCCAGAGCAACGGGCAAGCAGAGGCCGCGAACAAACAGATCCTGAACGCCTTGAAGAAAAAGCTAGATGAGTTCAAAGGAGGATGGGCCGATATGGTGCCAGCGGTGCTATGGTCAAACAGAACAACAGAGAAGGAAGCAACGGGAGAAAGCCCATTCAAGCTAGCCTTCGGCGCAGAAGCGGTATTGCCAGTAGAGGTGGGGTTACCCTCTTATCGGATCAAGCACCAAGACCTTCAAAGAAATGGCCAAGCACTCACGGAAAGCCTAGACCTCCTGCTAGAAACAAGGCTCATGGCGAAACTGAGAGCAGCCGCCTATAAAGATGGAATCAGCAAGACTTACAATAAGAAAGTCATGGAGAGGCCATTAGATGTTGGCGACCTAGTCCTTCGCAGAATAGCAGCCACCGGAAAGGCACATATTGAGGGAAAGCTGACTGCTAACTGGGAAGGTCCTTACGTCATAGCCAAGAAGATTGCTCCCGGTTCTTTCATTTCAAAGAGCATGGATGACAAGGAGCTTAAAAATTGTTGGAATGCTAGCGTCCTAAAGAAATACTATGTTTGAGCTTTTGAATGTAATAGGCCGAAAGCCACCTCTCATTACATAAATAATACAAGCTTCCGTTAGCAATTCATCAATTGTCTTATTATTTTCATGCATACAAATCAAAAGCCATATGACAGGCTCAAAGTGCGTTAACGGTCATATGACAGACCTAGCACAAATCAAAAGCCATATGACAGGCTCAAAGTCCATTAACGGTCATATGACGGACCTAAGACAAATCAAAAGCCATATGACAAAGCTCAACTGCGTTAACTGGTCATATGACGGACCGAGCACAAATCAAAAGCCATATGACAGGCTCAAAGTGCGTTAACGGTCATATGACAGACCGAGCACAAATCAAAAGCCATATGACAGGCTCAAAGTGCGTTAACGGTCATATGACAGACCTAGCACAGGAAACTAAAGCCATATGACAGGCTCAAAGTGTGTTAACGGTTATATAACAGATCTGACACAAGAGCATAAGCCATATGACAGGCCTATGTGCATTAACGGTCATATAAAAGACCAAATGATAATTAACGTTGACAAACAAAAAAGATTGCGTACATACAACAATCGATGATAATTAAAACGACGGAAACGCAAGATATAAAGTACATTCCCATAAAATAAAAGCTACTGGCTTGGCGGCCAACTACAGACAAAAAGAAGGCGACCAAATAAAAGGCTTTTAGTTGGAATCATACTTATAAAATTAAGAAACGTTAACGTTTACAAACGCCAACATGGGCCGAATCATGTGTCAAAATATTCATAGAATTACAAACTACAAGCTATTAGAAGAAAAAGAAGAGCTGAGAGAAGGCCGCCAAAAACTTCAAGAGGGGGGAGCATCCTGGTTTATCTGCTCCGCCAGGTCCCGAGGATCCGCATCGCCTATGGCATCCTCGTCGAAACTTTGGATCCCCCTCGATGGCGTGAGATGTTGGCCGGCAAGATGGGCATCTTCGATCACATTCCAAATAAATCCCGAAATGGTCTTGCAAACACATCTCATAGCAAACGCCCACCCGCCGTCATACCTCTTATGGAGGGCCGCTGCATATTCATCGACTTGTTTGAACTCAAAGAATGACCTTCGCGACCCCCGGCCTCGCCTCGCCACAACGTCCAGTACGGCAACCTCCTTCTCATTGTTAGCGGCCTCTAGAGCTTTGGTCAATGTATTGACATTTTCCTCAGTCTCTTCCAATAAAGCAGCTCGCGGCCTCAAGGTTTCCAATCATCCTCGAGGGGCCGCAAGGCAACAGCCTTGGTTGCCGCTTATCCTCAGCATCCTTAAGCAAGTCCCTGGCAAGTCTCCAACATTGTTTATAGCCTGTCCGACAACTTTGGTACTCAACATACTGCTTCAATCACCTCAAGAGCGCATTGTTGGCTCGCGGAGAAGAAAGAAGAACGTCAATATAAATGCAAAAATAAATAACAATCACAAATGGAGGAAGAAACATACCACAAGTTGGTCGTGAGCCAACCTAGCACTGAGTCACCAAGGACCCCTGCCGGCTCGTCGATAGGCGGTTGCATGCCTTTCAAAATCCGGTAGGCGAGAACGCCACCGTTCTCTGGAATATCAGCATACAACGATTCATCCTCTCTAACGTCCCAATCAGGTTGGTAGATCTTGCCTAGGACGATAGGACGGCCGGCAAACGAGGCCGCCATTGAATCACTCGGCGCACTTCTTTCTTCTCAATCCACTCACCAAATCGAGAGAAAATGCCGGAGATAAGTTAGATAGAAAACTCGAGAAGTGATCATCTCCTGATCTTTGACGAATGGTGGAGAAGGAGCCAGACAACCAAGTACCACCACTCGGGAGACCAGGATCCGTGGCCGCGACCTCCACGTGCCCTTGGCTCCCAGGAGCATTCACGTCCTGGTTTTCTATTTGGACGATTTCATCAGCGGGGGTAGAAGTGCCAGGACCTGCCAAGGTCGGCCGCTTGTTAGCGGAGGAGTCCGCCGCAGTCTGTTCTCATGGCCGTCTCCTAGTCACGCCTCCCCGGCCACAGTCGGGAAGTAGAAGACCTCGGAGGACAAAAGAGTTGCCCACCGTGAGCCGGCAACAAGAGTGCCGGGGCAACCGAACAGGACGCGAGCGACGGTCACCCCGCCACGACCACGGCGAATATTTTGAGGGCCGTGGCGGTTCCCTCCCCGGCGACCACTAGTAGTCCCATGGTCTCGTGCTCGTAGGACGGAGCAGGCGGCAAATTGGTTAGCGGCTTGAGGTTCTCGTCAACGCCAAGGGCGTCGAGATCAAGATGGTCAAAGCCTGCAAACAAACAAGAAGCAATTCAAAAAAAAAAATTATTATTACTATTTTCATCAGACGGACCAGTCCGACAACAACACTTACCATTTTCATGAGTAGGGCAGAGCAGCATGGCCGACAAGGGCTCGTTCCCCAGGATGTACTTGGAATGAGGAATCCAATATTTGGGCTCCTTAACCCTTGCCTCCTTCCCGTCTTCATAAGTAACTAAATAATCCTCCGTGTCAAAATAATCAAAGGCCGCTAACTCCTCCCAAGTTAACGGAATAATGGGTAAATGCTCCATATGAGGACGAGGCTCGGTGAAATGACGACGCACAGGATAATCTTCAGGAACCTGCAACCAAAAGAAGGCATCCTGCCAACCTTTTAAACCAGTCATTTTAGGTTGGACGGTCATCTTCTTGTCGGCTGTAGTTAGCGACCACCAACCTGCCTGTCTAGAAGATCCATTCTTCTTCAGCCAATGGATGTGGCGGAACAAATTTAGCGTTAACGGAAAATCCAAAAAACGGATAACCCAGATGTACGCTATCAAATTCCGGACCGCCAAAGGAGTCAATTGAGCCAAGCACACGTTGAACGCGTTCAAGATCTTTACCAAAAAAGAATCCAGAGGAAGGCGGAGGCCAAACTCGAAGTGATGAGTATACACGGCCACGTGACCGGGAGGATACTCTGTCACAATAGCCCCCTCTGGTGGAACTATCAGCCGATAACCCTCGGGAAAATATTATAAATCCCGAGCAACCCTGGGATAGGAAAAATCATTGGCGTCCTGACGCCATGACCCGTCAATCTCAACACTAAGAGGACCAGCACTATATTCAGCAGGCAACCAAAGAGCATCAGTGCCTGGTGCAACCTCAGTCTCATCCTCCAATTGATTGGAGTCGTCAACCCTTAATTCGGCGCACATGGAACTTTCCCCCAATCGTGTAGCCGACAAAGGCACGTAATCGCCCGCGTCTTGATGCAACGCGCAAGCAGACTCGCAGAGCGCCGCGACGGTGGTAGACAGTTTCTCGACGGACCATAACGGTAGCAATGAAGTCGCTGTCGTCACCTAAATCAATAATATGAGGGTTAGGAGCCGCAGATTGCTGTAAACGGTCGAAAAAGTTGGCCGTTACCTCCACCTCAGTATTCGCCAAACTATCCAACCAAGCATGCGCTCTAAGAGGTGCTACATCAAGGCCGGAAACGGCATCGGCCGGAGGATGCGTAACGGATTGCCTAGCAAGAATCTGGTGCCTAAGCTTTCTAAGCGTTTGCCGGTCACCACTCTGACTAGCGGATAGATACCTCCTAGTCAGGCTATGCTCCTCAGAGGTAGCAGGGTCGTTTAGAAACTTTGACCTTAACTCTTTTTCTCTCTCAACGGTAAGAGGTATGTCCGCTAACAACCTGGTCCTCCCCACTGGGCTTGAGCCAGAAGCAGGCTCACTATCGGCCAAAGGGGAAGAGGGCTTACTATCGGCCAGGGGAGAAGAACGGTCACTCTCGGTCATGAACACCTCACTAGGGGTATTCTGGCTATCAGACTGATCCGACATGATGAAAACGCAAAGAAACTTAATAAAACGCGGAGAGAAATTGAAGAAATACCTGGAAGCGAAAGGTCGCCGGAGAAAAGTAAACTAGTAAGTGAAAGACGCCGAAAAAGGTAAATAAAGTCCCCGAACAGCGAAATTGCACCGAAAAGCTTGAGCTTGAGCCAAGGAATCACCGGAAAGATAGAAAAAGCACCGGCGAAAGACAAATCTTCAAACCCAGAAAATGTTCGTCAAGAAAAGACGAAATTTTCAGTGCACTAGAACCGGAAAATGAAAACTAGAGGATTGAGTAACTTTTCGAAGCAATTTGAGCAAGAAAAAATCAGTTTTTGAGCAAATGAAGCTGCGAGTATGGAGGTTCGTGAGAAAGGAAATGGAGAAAGAAGAAGGAAAGCTTGAGAATGATGGAGAAATCCAGAAAAAGGACAACTGTTGTCCATATATATAGCGAATGAACGGCTGAGATTAGAAGGACCCTCCAGATTTATGCCAAGTGTCACAGCGAGGTTAAACCCTAATAAAGAATTGGGCGGGATTTTCCGAAAGACAATGAATAACTTTTCAAACTTTTCAACTCCCTATGATGACACGTGGCACCCAACGAACCAACCTCTCCGAAAAATTGAACACGGCAACAATGACTCGCGTCCACCGACAACATCCTTAGCGGTCAAGACCCCAAAAGATGCTGGGGGGGCTAGTTGTATGGGTATAACCCAAGTACGTTAGCGGACTCCCATGAGGAGTCCGCGAACACAATGACGGACGCGAATATTGTAAGTGTCGCCTAATGCTCTAACAAGTCAGTTCATTGATGTGGTCCGACAACGTTGGCGGTCGCCCAACAAGACAAAATAAGGGAATCTTCCCAAGTGTCAGGTGCACCACAACCGTACACGTGTAAAAGGATTACACACTCTATCAGAGAAATAGTACTTCTATAAATACCCCACTAGTACTATTCTACAGGTACATTCTCTCACACTCAGAATTCTTATCTCTCTCTCTACTTTCTCTCTCTGAATCCTATTTGGACACGTGCTGACTTGAGCATCGGAGGGGGTTTCCTCGCATCCCCCCCGAGGGTAGTTCACGTTTGCTTCTTGTGCAGTTATTCACTAGCGGAGTCTAACCCCAATCTTTGGCGGACTTCTCTCAAGGCCGCCAACCGTTTCAACACCGAAACAATAATTACTTTGGATCAAATTATCCATTGCTGTCAAGCACTGGCGGATTCAGAGGGGACATTGGGGATACTACAGTACCCCCAAAGTGGGAAAAAAAATATGAAAATCATTTATTTAAAAAAAAAATCAAATTTAACATTTAACTAGATCTTGACAATAGCATCTTAAAGCAACAAGAAGAAGAGGAGGACAGAAAAAGCCAACGTGGGAGAGGATGAAGGAAAACAAGGTTTGTGCTGTAGAAACTACTTTTTTTTTTTTAATTGTACTCTCTTCCATGCCTCTTTGAAGTACTGGTGGTTCTTTGTAGTTTGTACCAGAAGGAGAAGGCTGTTGGAGAAGAAGAGCATAAGATGGATCCTGATGTGGCTACTATGAAGGGCTTTGGTGGTTTTGAGTCTTCTATAAAATGAGTTTAAATGGGCCCTTTTTCTGAATTTGTTGTTGTATTAATTGCCTGTATACGTGGGGCCTAGGGGGATTTCGAGTTTGTAATGGTTCTTTTTTCTGTTAGCTTAATCACATTGTATTTTATATATTGTAAAATTTGCAAAAAAAAAAAAACTTTTAAAAGTTCAATTTTGCGAAAAAAACCTTTTAAAGCATTCTTTGCAAAAAAGAACCCACAAACTTAATTTTTCTTGCAAGATGAAACCTATTCCCATTTTCTGGTGTAGTTTTTGACATGCATAGGGGTAGTGCTGCAGTTAATGGAAATAGGGGGTTAAAAGAAGATAGAAGGATCAACGTCGAAATTGAGAAAAACCACGCCGGAAAATGGGAATAGGTTTTATTTTGCAAGAAAATTTAAGTTTGTGGTTTCTTTTTGCAAAGATTGCTTTAAAAGGTTTTTTTTCGCAAAATTGAACTTTTAAAAGGTTCTTTATGACAAAATTTCCTATATTGTATATGGAATATTTATTTGTTTTCATATTTTGGGATTCATGACCTTAATATTACCTGAAATTTTGATAAAATAACCTTAAATTATAAACAATGTTTTAGGTTGTAATATATTTTGAACATAGAATATTTTTAAATACGATCCTGCTAACGGGTTTCCCACGGTGTTGATAAGAAATTTATTTTAATACAAAAATCATTTAAACAAAAACCACTTTGAGAGAATAATACATATATATGTTCCTTATCGAACACCCAGGGACACCCGTTAGCATTTGCGTTTTAAATATTGTGTCCAAACTTATTTACAGTACCCCCGATTTGAAAATCCTGGATACGCCACTGGGTGGACCACGTTGGGTCCTAAATGGTACTAGCCCACTATTATTAAAAAAGTTTATATAATAAACAGAGAAAACTAGTTGCATTGTCCTCTGATCGATCTTCTATGAGTCCAGCTATTATGCAAATAGTTCAGTATCGAACAAATAAGATTCTATTTTTACTGTATTTTTGTTGACTTCACCTAATAAGTGTATATCTATATTGCATATTTTTTTCATCCAAAATCTATATTTGCACATTCAATACCTATATTTGCAAATCCAAAAATTATGTTTTCACTATCAAATGATGCACATCCAAACTGCATATATGGACATTCAAAGACTATATTTGTTTATCCAAAAAATAAGCTTACACATCCAATAAATATGTTTGCACATCCAAAAGGTATGTTTGGACATCCAAAATGCATATTTGTACATCTAAAGACTAAATTTACACATCCAAAGACGTACATTTACCCATCCAAATGTGAGTTTGCACATCCGGAAATTTTATTTGCAAAAAGAAGAAAGGGCATTAGAGACAAGAAGATACAATGCTATTTTTTTAAAGAAATATACAATGCTATTTGATACCAAACGATATGGTATCTAGCCTTTTTCATCTAATATTGCCCAACATGTGCTAAACGTTAAAACCTACTCCTAAAACCTAAAACCTAAAACCTAAAACCTAAAAGGCTAAAAGGTGAAAGTAAAATGCTGTTGTTGAGAGAGAAAGAAACGACCAAAATTGCATTGCCAATGAGTGTCTATATAGGAATAGAGCTGTCAGTTTGGTTAATGAACTGCTGGTTGAATTGAAATAACTGAAATTTAAACTGAATTAAACCGACCGGGAATAACAGAATCGAAATCAACGAAAATGCTGAATCGAAATCGAAATAAACGTAAATGAAAAACCATAAGCGAACCGCAACGAATCGAAACAAACTAAAACCGAAAATAACCGTGAAAAAAAAAGTTGATCAATCAACTGAACCGAATCGAATCGAATATTAAACCAATTAATCGAACTGATTCAAACGGAAACTGAACTGAAACCGATTTAAATTAAAACTGTTTTAAACTGATTTTTAACTGTACTCGAGCCGAATTCACATCTTACCCAAATTCATGATAGTACTCCAATTCACATAAAAATTTTATAATGATAATTTTTTATTAGTACTTGAATTTATGACATAACTTAATTTCTTAGTAATTTTCAATTATGTCAAGTTCACTGATTTTACGCTCCAAATCGAATTTACATTTTACCCAACTTTATAATATACTTTCACTTGAAAATTTATCATGATAATTTTATTATTAATATATGAATTTAATCTCTCTCCTCTTTCCTTAGTATTTGTGCAAAAAGACATTTGTTGCAGCTAAATAAAAACAGATGTAGTATAAATTCGATCAATAACAACATAATAACAAAATAGTTATTCACTTAAATTTTTCTTTATAGTTGAGATATGAGGACAAGGATATCAAAAAGTACAAATACTCAAAGCTTTTGAAATTGATAATCTAGATTTTAGTAAACTTACAAGATTAAATTACAATGAAGTATATAAAGTAAAATGTACATTACAACAAAACTGAAATTAAAATAAAGAAGAAAGAAAACAAGATACAATAAAAATCAAGCTCAAAGCAAATTATTTAGGGATTGTATTCTTTTTTTTTTTACGGAGGGGGATTGTATCTTCAATTCTTCATCCTCAAGATAAATTGTTCATCCCTACCAAAAAAGAAAGGCACAAATTAGAACTTCAAATCAATAAAAATCTAGAATATGATAAACTTACAAGAACCTAACTATCGACATAGTCAAATAGCCAGATCTAGATGAAATTCAATCACTAACAATTTAACTCACATAGTCAGATTGACTCAAAAACCTAACTATCGACAAATTACTAATACGCACAATACAACAAAATTCAGCCAAATACCTAGATTTAGATTAGTGGACAAGTGAAAATTTTATAATCGAGGTAAATTTAGAGAATATTCAGATGTGAGAAATTAAAACTAACAATAAAAAAAATTAATAAATTAAAGATGAGGATTGCAAAATTTGTTTATAAATTAGCTTAATCATCCATAACATATAATGAGTGTAATTGTAGAGAATCCAGATGCATATTGTATGAGTCTGCTTTTGGTTTAGTTCAACAAAGCAAGAATTAAGTCAAAGTATACGTCTAAAAACTAACGTTTTCAACCGTATATCAAGATGCCGTTGCTACATTTCAGATTGGCATATAGTAATTGACATACGTGTTCCTGGTATCCATCCCTTATCGTGGTTGGGGATTTTGGAGTTGGGGGTGCACCAATTCTGCATCCTTAGTCTTCAGACCATCTTGATTTGGTCATTTGCAAGGATTTGTGCTAAGCTTTTGCAAGGATTTGTGCACCAATAAAAAAAATTAATAAAGATGAGGATTGCAAAAATTAATAAAATCACTAATGCAAGCAATCACATATCAAATGCTTCCAGAATTTAAACCGAATTAACAACAAATTCAAATAATTAAGTAGTTAGAATTGAAAATCAAATTGGGCTTTCACCTTATTCGGGTCTGGGAGATTTTTTCTACTGCTCAACTCCATAAACTAACATAATTTGAACAAAATCCAAAGCAAAGGTCTCAATCAAAATTCTCAAAATTTACAGAGATTTATAGTATACCAGTGTCGCATAAAGGAGCAGGAGGAACCTGGAAAATCGTGGAGGACGAACTCGCACCTTGCTTTTTCACCAAGAGTCCCGAGATCTAGCAAAGAAAGATAAAAGAGCAAGGTTATGGTAGTGGCACGGCTGCGGCGGTGGCGTGGTGCGGGGTGCAACGGAACTACGGAAGCGGGGAAAGAGAGAGCGACGACAAAGGGAGGCGTGCCGGTGGCAAAGGTCGCATGGTGGTGGTGGTCGAATTTCGGTGGAGGCCGCTGGGAAAGGAAGGTGAAGGGAGGAGCAGCGAGAGAAAGAGAGGAAAAGAGTGGGAGTTTTAGTAGGTTTTTCATTTTTGGGTGGGATGATGGATAGAGAGACGAGGGAGACGGTGAAAGATTAGTTCACGATCTAACGGTTCAGATTGTTTTATGGTTTGTATCCAATGGCTAATATTTATGATCCATGTGCTTTGTATTGTTTTCTTGTGTGCCTTTGATTGTAATGATCTAACGGCTTAGATTTTGCACAATAGTTGGTTTTTGATTTTGCCTTTAGAAGACAAATTATCCTAGTAAATTATTATTATTATTATTAAGAACACTACGGCTATTATTATTACTACTACTTTTTATTATTATTACTAATACTATTATAATTACTTTTTTATTATCACTAATACTGCATGTTACATATTATTGTTAGTATTCAAATTAATACATTGATCTATTATAATAACAACTAGTTTCAATTCAACTATAAATTAAAAATTCTAAAGTGAAGTTAGTTTTATGACAATTAACCTAATTTAAAATTCGAAATACACTTCACATAAAGACAAATAACTTAAATTGAGTATTATTATCTGAACTTAAAGACTATTACCTTAGATAGAGTATTGTTATCTTAAATTAACTTAATTAATTAACTTACATCGATACATTCATTGATCTTGTCCAATAAAAACTCATTTTGATTCAATTGGATGTTGAGTTTCGAAATGAATACAACGTAATGACAATTATCTTAAACGAACTTATGTCATCTTGAATTAGCTTATTGACTTAAGTTGACACATTGATCTAATCCAATATCAACTTGTTTCAATTCAAATTATATGTTTTGAGTTTCAATATGAACTTAACTTAGAGACGATTAACTTAAATGGAGCATTGTTATGTTGAACCAGTCTACTGTGTTACATTGTTCTACATTTGTTGCAACTGAATTAGATGCTTTTGGTTCCAAAATGAATTCAACTTAAAGATGATTAACTTAAGTACAGTGTTGTTATTATCTTGAATTAGTTTATCGACTTACCTTGATACACTTATTCTAATAACAACATGTTTCAATTCAAGTAAATGTTTTGAGTTTCAATTACTTTATCGACTATTGATACATTCATCTAATCTAATATCAATTTCTTTCAATTTGGCTCAGATATATGAGTTTCAAATTAAATATACTCCCTCCGTCCCTAAATAGAGTGCCCATTTTTCCATTTATGTTTGTCCCAAATAGATTTCCCATTTCCTTATTTGGTATGGGTCCACCAATTAAAATGTTATTTTGCTTTCAACTTTTATAATATCACCCACTTTCCCATATGACCCACATTCTCTCTCCTTAATAAACAATTTATAAAAAGTATACCAACTTCTATATTTAATTATGATTTAATACAACTAAGATCCTACACATGATTATTTCTTTTTAATACTTGTGCCCAAAAGAAATGGACACTCTATTTAGGGACGGAGGGAGTAACTTGTTAACGATTAACTTAAATGGAGTATTGTTATCTTGATTCAACTTTTCGATTCACATAGATACCTTGATCTAATCCAATATTAACTTATTTTACGTTGATTATATGTTTTTAGTTTTCAAATGCATAGAGCTTAATGACTAGTATAGTTATATATTAATCCATTGATCTGATGTAGTTATGGTAAGACATTAATCTAATCGGCTTTTTAAAAAATGTTTTAACTTGTCTTTCAAGAAAGTTTATAAGAATTTATACTGATATGAGACGTTTAACCAAACATGATGTAATTTGCATACAACTAAAAGTTTGAATATCGACTTATATAAAATTATCTTATTCCAAATTGTCGAATATATCAGTAAAGTACACATATATCAATGTCACTTTCATGCACGTTTTTGGGAAGTACAACTGACTTTTTTCGAGGCAAGTGATGGAGTACACTTATTTGCCACGTTAATTTTAACCGAACCCAAAAAAACATTTGGCCAAATCCCGGCATGAAGTTCCATTTTTCCGAACAAATACAAGAATGTGACTACCTTTTACCCGAACCGATGCGATTATTATCGAAGTTATGTGATTTTCGTCAATAACTGAAATAAACTGAAACAAAACTGAAAATAATTGCAACGTGTTTTAACTGCTATGGATTCAACCGTTGGTTGGTTTAACTGTTTAGGTTAAACTGGTTTAAACTGCAACTAAACTGAACTGAAACTGGAAAGAAAAACAACTGAATTAAACTGAACTGAAAAGTTTGTTAACTGAACTGAACTAAACTATTAATAATTTTAACTGTTATAAACTGAACTGATATGAACTGAACTGTTTGGATATAACCATAACTGAACTGTTGAACTGAATTGACACCTCTATATAGGAATATCAAATTATTGTATGGGTACTGCTACATTTTTATCTAACAACTTCATTGTATAAGCCATTAAACTATATAGGAATATCAAATTATTGTATGGGTACTTGCCCTATTTTTATCTATAAAGTTATAGTCTTATAGATAAAAATGGGGCAAGTAGCATGTTGCACTTTAGTCTGTAGCAAGTTGCACTTTTTTATAGAGTAGAACTTTCTATAAAGTGCAACCTGCTACATTTTTATCTAAACTTCATTGTATTTTACTTCTTTAAGTTCTAATTTTCATATATTCTTATGTAAACAAAACAACACCGAAATCTGGACCTCTTGGAAATGCTATAAGCCATGCCTTGAAAGCCGAGCACACCCAAAATGAGTTGTAAAAGCAGACACAAGCCCCCCAGCTCTACCTAATTATTATTACTTCACATTAAAATATTATATTTCCTTTTAATATTTAATTTGGCATTACACAAATTTAAAGATTGTACTAAGGGGGTGTTTGGTTGGAAGTGGGGAAAGGGAAAGGAATCAAGTAAGGGTTAGGAAAGGAAAGGAACCCCAAACCCCCCAATTTACCCATGTGTTTGGTTAGATAAGAGAAAGGGTAACAAAGGTTGACCCTTTACCTCCCTCCCCCTCCCCCTCCCCCTCTCTTTCTCTCACTTACGCCCGGCACCCGGCGTCATTGCGTGACCGACCACATCCGGCCTAGCGTTTTTCGGCGGGTGGGGGGTGTTCTCGATGGTCGGGCTAGGGTTTTCGACGGGTGGGGGTGTTTTCGACGGCTAGGTTAGGGTTTTCGGCTGGTGGGGGGTGTTTTCGAAGGCTTGGTGCGGGTTTTCGATTCTTGGGGTAGTGTTTTGGAGGGCGGAGTGGGGTTGTCGGCGGGCGGGGTCTTGTTTTCGAGGGTTAGGGTGGGGTTTTCGGCGGTTGGGGTGGTGTTTCCAAGGGTCAGGGGTGGGGTTTTCGCCGATTGGGGTGGTGTTTCCAAGGGCCGGGGTGGGGTTTCGGCGGGTGGGGGAGGTTTTCGGTGGGTGGGGGAGGTTTCGTCGGCCGGGGGATGTTTTCGGCGGGTGGGGGAGGTTTCGGCGGGCGGGGGGGATGTTTTCGGCGGGTGGGGTGGTGTTTCGGTGGGTGGGGTAGGGTTTTCGGTGGGTTGCGGGGTCGGCGGCTCGGGTGGAGGGTGGTGGCGGCGGCTCGGATGGTCGTGGTGGTGGTCGGTAGGGTCGGCTGGTGGTGGGGGTGGTGGTGGTGGGGTGGTCGGTTGTGTTATGGTGTAGAGGGATTTGGGGGTATCCAAAACCTTAGGGGCTGGGTAATGGATCTAAGGGTAAGGGGGGTAATTCTAAACTGAAAAATGGGTAAAGGGAAAGGAAAAAATCATCAACCAAACATCAAGTAAGGGAAACCTAAGTTTGGAAACCCTTTCCCTTTCTTCACACCCCTCAACCAAACGCCCCCTAAATTAAATGGAGCTACCTTCTGAATTAAACTCAAGTGAACTGTAACTAAGTCCAAAGAAGCATGATCTTATTAGTATTTCCTTCGGTCCAATTTACTTGCAACTTATAGATTTTTGCACTATTCATATAGTTTCCTTTGACCATCTAACATGATTAATATGTAAATTTAAACATAGACATGTATGATCTTGTTAGATTAGAAATTAAGGTAATTAGCTCAAGTAGTGAGCTTTATCCTATCTCCCCTAGCGAAGTCTATGGTTTAATTCCTATTACAATCATTTGCTTGGGATTTGGGGGTGCGTGAGGCGGTTGGGGGTGTTTGGCTTGTAACGGTATTTGGTGGTGGATTTGTGCGATGGTAGCCATATAATTTCTTCTTACCTATTAAAAAATGATCTTGCTAGATTCGATCTCGATGTATAATTTCAAAATATAAAACTTTTTATAAGGCAAATGCTAACTGGCACCATCGGAGTGCTGGATAAGGAATTTAATTATATTGATATAGTAGTATTACTCTTCCAAAGTAACTTTTTGTTTAAATGACTTTTATGTTATAATGAGTACCATATCTAAAAGGCCGGGACACCTGTTAGCAGGGTCATTCTTAATATTATTCTTTATAAATGATTAAAGATTAATAATTAAATTTGTACATTACGAGACATAATAAATATTCCATATACAATATAGGAAATTTTGCCATAAAAAACCTTTTAAAAGTTCAATTTTGCGAAAAAAAAACCTTTTAAAGCAATCTTTGCAAAAAGAAACCACAAACTTAAATTTTCTTGCAAAATAAAACCTATTCCCATTTTCCGGCGTGGTTTTTCTCAATTCCGACGTTGATCTTTCTATCTTCTTTTAATCCCCTATTTCCATTAACTGCAGCACTACACCTATGCATCTCAAAAACTACACCGGAAAATGGGAATAGGTTTCATCTTGCAAGAAAAATTAAGTTTGTGGTTTCTTTTTTGCAAAGAATGCTTTAAAAGGTTTTTTTCGCAAAATTGAACTTTTAAAAGTTTTTTTTTTTTGCAAATTTTACAATATATAAAATACAATGTGATTAAGCTAACAAAAAAAGAACCATTACAAACTCGAAATCCCCCTAAGCCCCACGTATACAGGCAATTAATACAACAACAAATTCAGAAAAAGGGCCCATTTAAACTCATTTTATAGAAGACTCAAAACCACCAAATTCCTTCAAAGTAGCCACATCAGGATCCATCTTATGCTCTTCTTCTCCAACAGCCTTCTCCTTCTGGTACAAACTACAAAGAACCACCAGTACTTCAAAGAGGCATGGAAGAGAGTACAATTAAAAAAAAATAGTAGTTTTTACAGCACAAACCTTGTTTTCCTTCATCCTCTCCCACGTTGGCTTTTTCTGTCCTCCTCTTCTTCTTGTTGCTTTAAGATGCAATTGTCAAGATCTAGTTAAATGTTAAATTTGATTTTTTTTTTAAATAAATGATTTTCATATTTTTTTTTCCCACTTTGGGGGTACTGCAGTACCCCCAATGTCCCCTCTGAATCCGCCAGTGGGTCCACCTCAGATTCAAATGCCTTTGTCAAAGCTCAATATTACTCTCTTCGTTTTCTTTTAGTTTACTCAGTTCAATTTGGAGGAGAACCAAGGAGAAAGTCAAAAAGTATGAGAGAGAAACTGAAAAGTGAGCGATAAACTAAAAAGTGGGTTAAAATATTAAAAAAGGGAAGACATGGCTGGAAAAAGAGGAGAAAATAGTTGTGATATGTAATCAAAAATAGAAAAAGTAACAGTGTAAATTAAAAATAAACGGACCAGAAAGAAAAGTGTGTAGATTAAAATAAAGGAGGGCGTATTATCAAGAGAAGATCATGCATAGGAGTGGTTTGGCCACACGAGAAAGTACTACTTAAATTATTTTTCTTTTTTAGGGGGGGGGTTGACCCCACTTCAACACAAAAACAATTAATTGGATATCAGATAAACTGAAGCAAAATAATATTCCACATATATAATGTCACTCCACGATTAGGGGTGCTAATCGAGCGAGTCGATCACGAGCAGGGCCCTACTCGACTCGACTCGAAAACTCGCAAACCCTGCTCGACTCGACTCGGAAACTCGTTAAGCTCGTTAAGGCCTTACTCGACTCGTTTTCGTTAATTTTTTCCCCAACTCGACTCGAAACTTGACTCGAGCTCGATAAGCTCGACTCGAGTTCGGCTCGACTGCTCGCTAAGAGTAAATAACGAATTTAACCTTATTTTTTTTAAATCATTATAATTACTACAATTACCAAAATATTTAAAAAATATTCAAGATTCTTCCATGCCTCAATTCGAATATTTTAAACAAACAAATGATAAAAATTATCTCTAAAACAACAATATGATCTAAAGATACAATTAGATAACTCTTAGTCTCTTATATAACAAACAACCTATTACAAAACAATTTTAAAACATTCAAAATCTCAAATATTTCATCATAAAATACTCCATTTCAAGTTTGATACTTCAATCTTCTCCAAAATCCAAAGAACCTACAAGCATTCATGTACAAAAAAATTTAGTAAGGATCTCAATTGTTTTTAAAAAGCACACATATAGAAGTATTAATAAAATCTATTACCAACTATAGGGAATTGGGACACCACACACCACTCCGCACACGGCACACCACACACCACACACCACACACCACACACCACACACCATGTTGCGCACACCATGCAGGCTGCAGCACACACCGAATGAAGCTAACACACAACACAGCACACACACACAAGAAACATCGACAAATCACAAGAAAATATCATGAAATCAGCCCAAACCATCCAAAGATGTCCAAAGAACTTGATAGCAACAGAGCTGCTAAGTCTCTTATAAAGAAAATATAGACCCTTAACCTCGTGCAAAGAACTTGGTAGCAAGTTCAAAAATAATAACAATAGTAATAAGAGCTTTACTATTTTCATCAGAATTTCGGCGTCAGTGGTGACTAATATCATGAAATCAGCCCAAACCATCCAAAGATGTACAACAAGGATCACGAGTCACTGCTTAAGAAGTAAGAACACACACATGGGAGTAGATAGAATTTCAAAACTGAATTAATAAAATGAAGCCAACAAGTAACAATTTAACAAATATTCATAGTAAAACATAAATAGTCTAAATTCATATCAAATGTAACAAGTATTACATTCCCAACAGCAACACAATCGATACTAAACTAAAAAAACGAAATAATAAACCGAAATTAGCAAACGAAATCAAAAAATGGAAAAACAAACGCAAAAAAAATAACATGTGTACCTGTCATATATTAGTCAAAAACACCAAAAAGTTGCCGGAAAACAGTGAGTTTTTGCGCCGGTGACAGCTTCTGCGCCGGTGATAAAGTGATGTTGATGAGCGAAGACCGAAGTGAGAATGGTGATGTTGATGAGCGAAGACCGAACACCGAAGTGAGAGAGATGAGTGAGAATTGTTTTGAGAGGAGTACAGTACACGACGGCTGGGCTGGGGATTTGGGGGGGGGAGTGAGGGACTAGGGTTTTCCTTTCAATTTTCAAACAGATCTTTTCTTTTCTTTTTTTTTTTTTCTTTTAAACTTATGTTACTACACTTACTAGTTTGAATATGATCATGACACGGACCATAAAATAAAAGTTATTGGGCTTGGTAAGTTGGTTCATATATCTCAAGTTTTTAATAAATTTTTTTATTAAATAAAATAATTATTTAGAAAAATAATATTTTACAAAAAATTCCGAGCTGCTCGCAAGCTTAACGAGTCGAGCAGGGTCTTGCTCAACTCGTGCTTGTTAAGGTTTCGAGCCGAGTCGAGCTCGAGCCGAGCTAACTCGAGTCGAGTTTTGACCGAGCGTTGACTGAGTCGAGCTCGAGTTGCTCGACTCGATTAGCACCCCTATCCACGATAATTATATGGGAGGAGACGAAAGCAAAGAGGATTCCAATGGCAACGGCTGCACTGGAGCATCTACAATATTGTTGTAACAGAAGTAAATAAACAACAACAAAAAAATAAAGAACAACTAACACACTTATTTAACGTGGTCCGCTAATAATGAGTTAGCTATGTTCATAAGCAGCATAAACTGATTTTATTAGCTTTAACAAGAGAGAGTATAGAACACAAGATGTGGAGGTAGAAATTAATTACAAGGGTGATATCAAATTAGCCAAACCCCATGTTGGGTCGTACGAGACGCGAGAAATCATATTCAAGGTATTCCACTTACCGACTTACACTTACTTTTATTTACCTACTTATTGTGATTAAAAGTTGGCTCCTTTCTTGTACTTAGACGTAATTATCCCACGTTTATATATGTGTGTGTGTGAGAAAGACATTTAGATGAGAAATGAGAAAGAATAAGGGGCGTGTGATTTTAGCTGGTCAACGACTCAGATCAAATTATTAACGCGATATTTCAGAACTTCACAAATAACCCAAAGCCACAAGCCCACAACTATTGAACTTTATTTCTCTCTCCTCAAAACCGTGAATTTCAAAAAATTTTGGATACATAAATGTCACAAGTTATACTCTATCGTTCGTTGAAATCAGTGATTCTTCTCATATGATTCGATTTTAAGTGGTTTGCTTCAATCGATGGGGATGGATAGAATTATCAACTAATTGAATGTGAAATTCAACCTCAATAATTTTCAACATGTTCATGGAGTAAGCAGGTTGAGGTTTGAAGTTTGCTGATATTTTTCTTATTTATATTAAATTCTATAAAGCTATAATTACATAATTTGAGATTTTTCTTTCTCGTCTGAATTTTTGCATGAAGTATGGTTGATCGTTTTTCACTTATATCAAATTTATGTTTTATGATTTTTAAAAATATTTTAGTTGTAAAGCTTGATATATTTCTGCTCATACATGAACTACCTTGACTTAATTGCTTGACTATTAGTGAATTAGAGTTGGAATGGGTGGAATCATGTGATGAAAGTTATGGAAGTAAGTTCTTAGAGTTACACAAGCGATTATTCAAATTCTAGGGAACATGTTGTTAGAGTTATAGAAGGTAGTAACCAGAATCACGACTCACCACTTTAGTTAGAGTTGCAGAGAGTAATTAGAGTTATAACAACATTTAGTTAGAGTTATAACAACATTTAGTTAGAGTTATAAACTACTAATTAAAGTTATACCAATGACAAATTCTTTTTGCACCATATAACCTTGCGAGTTTCCAAATTCACCATATACCCCCGACGTTTTAAAAAATATATTAACCTACCCTTATGACTAACGGAAGTCTAACACCGTTAGCCATTAACCCCTAATCCCCCCCCTCTAACGCTAATTAAATCATCTAAACCTAACCCCCTCTAACCATAACCCCTAATCTAATACCCTAACCATAACCACCCAACTACCACCCCTCCCTCCCACCCCACCCCCCGCAGGCTACACCACCCCCGCAGTCCCCTTCCCCCACTCTCGCAACCCCCTCTCCCCTTCCCCGCGGTCCCGCAACCCCCTCCCCCTTCGACATAATTGTTTATATATTAGCTCTGTAATATAATTGTTCCAGTAATGAAACAGGTGGAGGTCTTCAAACAAGTCTGCCAAGAGTGGAATGGGCGTCCGCTGGAAAAAGCTGCAAGGGAGGAAACGTAAACTACCCTTGGAAGAAGATTTAGCTTGGTTTAACAACTTATGTATAGAAGCTTGATAAGGAGCTTGTTTTCTTTGTGTTTTTGCTGGTGATGTATAGTTTTTGTTGTGTCTGTTGTTAGCTGACTTTCTTGATAGGTTGTAAAGATGGCACTGTCATGTTTTTTGGTATATATACTACCCTCGGGGGATGCGAGAAAACCACCTCCGATGATCAAGTCAGTAATGTGTCCGTGAAGGATTTAGAGAGAGAAAGTAGAGAGTGAATAACGGTGTTCAGAAAAAGTACATGCAAAATAGTATTAAATGGCTATTTATAATAGTATTATTTCTCTGACAAGGTGCTTCATTCTTGTCCACGTATATGGCTATGATGAGCATTACATAAAGAAAGAATCCTCTTATTGTCCTATTAGGTGGCAGCCGGAAATGCTGTCGGACTACTCTTGGAATTGATCTCAATCGTCGGAAAATGATCGCGTCTCAAACTACTCTCAGTTCATTGCTCGCGGACAGTGATACGTGTCCGCTAGCATACTTGAGCAGTACCCATATAATAATTTGATATTCCTATCTAGACACTCATTGGCAATGCAATTGGGAGCAGTGGATTGTGGGTCGTTTCACTCTCTCAGCAATAGCATTTTACTTTTCACCATTTAGCCTTTTAGGTTTTAGGTTTTAGGTTTTAGGTTTCAGGTTTTAAGAGTAGGTTTTTAACTTTTACCACATGTTGGGCAATATTAGATAAAAAAGGCTCGTACCATATCGTTTGGTATCAAATAGCATTGCATATTTCTTTTAAAAACACTACTACATAAATGGTCTATTGCAACCCCTAAAAACCGTTGCAATAGACTCGTTAACCGTTGCATTAGAGCTATTGCAACGGTTAGACAACCGTTGCTGTTGCTGCCCTTGCATTAGCTCTAAAGCAACGGTCTTGAACACCTAATGCAACGGCCAATTGCAACACTAATAAACCGTTGCAATAGATCTAATGCAACACATGTTTATTGTCTAATGCAACGCCTCTATGGTATCCCATGAACCGTTGCATTACATACTAAGCAACACATTTCAAAGTCTAATGCAACGCCTCTATGGTATCCCATGGACCGTTGCATTACATATGATGCAACACATCATTTCAAAGTCTAATGCAACGCCTGAGTGGTATACAAATAACCGTTGCAATTTCCTTTTTTTGCATATTTACGCTACTGCAACAGATCTATAAATATGTATACCTGTTAATTTGATGTTGATGCAGAGCTAAAATAATTCTAAAAATTCCAAATAATCCTGATGATACAAATTTAGATTTCCAAAAAGACCCATAAATATATTCAATATCATCCAATAGTTTGAAGATTTACAATACCAAGTACTTAATATAGTACTATCATATATATAACAAATCGCAATAGAAGTTGATCACCAAAACATATTTACTTCCAACCCAAAATATATATGTACCAAAAAATATCTAATTCTAGCGTAAATATATTACCAAAAAATAAGATTACTAGCTAGTTGCCTAATTAATTCCAATTCCATGCTCCAAATTTAAGTGATCTACCCAACCAAAAGCTTGTCATTCGCGCGATATCAATTGTTCTTCATGTGATACATTTTCCGCTCCTTCATGTACCTATAGAATTATATAAAAGTTATCACAAGTATATTGTTTGCAATAATTAGTTTTTTTTACCTATATGAGTAAATCAACAAATTAGTGGATATTATTTTTAGTACTCCACTAGAAACTCTTCATTCCTTCGTAAACAATTGATCCATGTTCATAACAAAAGAAGTTACTTCATACTACTTCAGAATTAAAATTCTCACAAAGAGGAAGAAAGTAATTATTCTCAACACTAATATCTTGAAAATGCGAGTTGCGAAAACAATGTGGAACCACAAATAACATAATCACTCAGGAAGCTACTGCATATAAGTATGAAGTCCAAGTTCTTGATTAATAGCTTCATCTTGTCCCCGACCCCCAAAAAGACAAATGTTCATGACAATTTCATTGATACAGTTCCAACACAGAGCACTAAACTACTAATATTCTGAGAAATTTCAGCCTTCCTAGTTCCTAATGATTTTAACCAAATTGACAAGTTATATGGCTTTTGAGAACAGTATTTGGATATCTGGACCAAATGTACTTTAAGAACCAATCAATTCAAGTGTTCAGAAAGAAGCTAATGAGACCCATAAGTAACAGAAATTCAGAGCGCTACTTCTCATATTCTTGGATCGATTCATTTGTCGAACTTTTGGTTTCGAAAAAACCCGTGAGTTACCCTCTCTCTACCTCTCTCACGATATGTACTTCTTTCTAGCTTTTCTGCCTCCGGTAATCTTTATCTTCATTCTTCAATAGTTCAGCACATCAATCATTCATGGAATCATTCATTACTTTTTTTAAAATAGGAATCATTCAGTACTGATTTATTTAGTGTTAGATTTTCATCTCTACTGCTTGCATCTGAATATTACAATGAAGGTTGTTGTTTCCACTTCTTTCTCTTATTCTCTCTCCTGCAAAAGAACCCAATTCATCCAAGTTCGTCCATCTTGAATCGCTAAATAATTTTGTTTTGCTCATCACTAGTTTGCTTCCTGCCTTCAATTTATTCTCAAGACTTCATTACTCATTTATTTAGTGAGTAACTAGCAAAAAAGTTTGATTCATAAAAAAAGATGAAGTATTTTTTGAATTTTGTAACAACATAGATTACTAACTGATAGATTTTGTGAAATTTTTGTCATTCTTGAACCTCATATAGTCATACTTCATCTCTTGCAATTGTAAATAAAAGCTTTATTTTTTTCATGAAATCAATACTTTATCACCCATTTTATAATTACAAGCAACAATTTACAATATTCAATAGCTGTAAATAACTCTTAACATAAGAAGATCACACTTTGACATGAAAGATTAGAATTCAAAGCAAAATGCACCCAAATAAATTTAAAGTAAGAAATTCAAGAGAAAAAAAAGAAACTAACCAATTATAATCACACTCATATAATCAATCAACCCAAATCCTTTCAATTATACGCATTATTTGCAATCAAGTTCCTGATAATATTCTGAACTTACAAATGAAACTAAATCCAATTAACAGAGAGATTGGAAAGGGTAGTACCTCATATAGCAAAGAGAGGATGGAGAAGAAAGCAGTAACAACACCGCCACCAGCATCGCCGGAGCGCGGAGGCGCCAGCCGCACAAATCGAGGAGAGGGAGGATGGGAGCAGCAACATCAAGCGAGAGGAAAGAGAAAGGTGCGAGCAGGGAATTACGCACAACAGGGAGGGGGAGAACTGAGATCCGGCAACAGCGACGGGCACTAGCGTGGGTGGGGCAAAGAACATGGCGGCATCACGGGGGTCCAGGCGCGTGAGGCGTCGCGAGCAGCGGTGAAATAGAGCAGCGAACAGGCGAGGAGACAGAGAAAACGCGAGCTGCAGGGTGAGCTTCGGCGAGCTTGGGGCTCCGGGGAGAAGGCAGGATGGTGCGAGTGAGATGGTGATGTTGGCGCGGAGCCGCGAGAGAGAGAGAAGAGGGAGGTCGAGGGAGAGGTGAGATAGGTTTGGGGTTTGGGTCTCCACGGGGGAGGAAAGAGAGATTAAGTGAGGGTTTGAGGGTTTTGGTCATTAACCGGCAACAAAAAAAGTGTTAGGGATCTTAGAATTTTTGGGGAAATAGAGAGGGAAAGCTAATCAGCGCACTTATTGCTAATCCAACACCGTTGCATTAGCTATTAGGGTAATGCAACGATATAAACACTGTTGCAATGTTTATTAGACTAATCGTTGCAATGGTTATCAATGGCGTTGCATTTAACTGTAACCGTTGCAATAAGGGTGTAATACCCGTTGCAACAAACGTTGCATTAGCATATGTCGTTGCAATAGAGTGTTGCTTTATGGTTAACAGTTGCATTAGACCATTGCAATTGCTCCAAAATGTAGTAAAAAAATAGCATTGTATCTTATTGTCTCTAATGCCCTTTCTTCTTTTGCAAATAAAATTTCCGAATGTGCAAACACACATTTGGATGTGCAAACGTACGTCTTTGGATGTGTAAATTTAGTCTTTGGATGTGCAAATATGCATTTTGGATATGCAAACATACCTTTTGGATGTGCAAACATATTTATTGGATGTGTAAACTTATTTTTTTGGATATACAAATATAGTCTTTGAATGTCCATATATGCAGTTTGGATGTGCAAATATACATTTGATAGTGAAAACATTATTTTTGGATTTGCAAATATAGGTCTTGAATGTGCAAATATAGATTTTGGATGAAAAAAATGCTATTTAGATATACACTTATTAGGTGAAATCAACAAAAGTACAATAATTTGATATTCCTATATAGACACTCATTGGCAATGCAATTTTGGTCGTTTCTTTCTCTCTCAACAACAGCATTTTACTTTTCACCTTTTAGCCTTTTAGGTTTTAGGTTTTAGGAGTAGGTTTTAACGTTTACCACATGTTGGGCAATATTAGATGAAAAAGGCTAGATACCATATCGTTTGGTATCAAATAGCATTGTATATTTCTTTAAAAAAAATAGCATTGTATTTTATTGTCTCTAATGCCCTTTCTTCTTTTTGCAAATAAAATTTCCGGATGTGCAAACACACATTTGGATGGGCAAACGTACGTCTTTGGATGTGTAAATTTAGTTTTTAGATGTGCAAATATGCATTTATGATGCGGATCCAAAGGCATCAAACCAAGATGAGCCGGTTTTGCTTTTGATGGAACACATGGGCTTCACTTTGATGGCTAACAAGCATGCATTTGTGTCATGTGTCCCTTGGCTCCAGGAAGAAACTGATAGCATTTTAAATTAGTGTCCTTATTAGTTTAAAATGTTAGTTAATTAGTTGAGTTGTTTTTAGTTCAATAATGTCCGAAAATCCCTTAGAGATTTCGGTGGTTAGAGTGATTTTATGATAAAACCATTGTTATTGTTTGTGAGTTAATTCATAAGCTTTAATCTTCCATTAATTGATATTCAGGAGTGCTTATTAATTAGTGTTTAAACAACTTAATTCCAGGAGCGGTTTGAGTGTGTTTAAGATTCTTGTGAGTGTTTCAGGAGTGATCATTCACTAAGAAATATCCCTTATTACTTGTTCTTATTTTCGGAGTTTCTATTGTTCCTATTTAAGATTGGCGTGGACTCTTGAATGTTTAACTATCCTAGTTGAGCATTCATATCAAGTGGTATCAGATCTTGAAGAGGAAGGGACATTTCGTGGCTGTTTCGATCATCCCACTACAAACAGTTTTCTGGTGAGTTTTGTTTCCACTCGTTCTCCCTATTTAGAACGTCTTCTGGGGTGATTCTTGAGCCTAAACTAGTATATTCTAAGTCTAGTTTACTGTTATAAAATTTCGTGAGATTTGGAGTTCGTTTGATATGGTTTTTAGATATTTCTTGTGAGTTGTGTTATTTTGGTACGAATCTGGCGCGACTGACTTTGAAGAAAAACTGGGAGCATCCTATTTTGAATTTTTGAATGATTCCAGTTGGAGGCGTCTTCTAAGATCCCAAATTTACTTTTTTTAAAATTTGGTAATTTTTTACCACTTGTGGAATCTGCAGTTTACTAGTGAAGTTAGGTCAGTTTTCTTGTTGTGATTGTTACAATGTCGAGTGAAATGGCAAAAACTAGCTAAGGCTATAGAGGACATAGCTAAGATGCAATTTGATTTCCAAGCAAAATATAATGCTGATTCGAGTCATGTTAGTAGACTTGAAACTAGAATGGATGCTATAACTTCTATTATCACTAAGAAGTTGGATAAAAATAGTGTTGATTACATTGGACTCTCGGATGACGATGATGAAGTTAGGGTTGTTAAACCTAATTTCAATGATGATAGGGGATTAAAATTGGATGATTTCACTGGTGATTCTAGTCCGGATGATTTACTTGAGTGGATTCGACAATTGGAGAAGGTGTGTGATTATAGGTGGTTTGATGATCAAAGGAGATTCAAGATAGCTTCAGTTAGATTGACCAAGTATGCTGGTATTTGGCTCGAAAATTTGAAGGCAAAACGTGCAAGAAAGAAGAAAGACAAGCTTAGTAGTTGGACTAAGTTGAAAGAGAAGCTCAAGGAGAAATTTTTGCCAAGTGATTACGAGCAAAAACAGTACATAAAGCTGACTACTTTGTGTCAAGATACGTTGAGTGTGCATGAGTACACTATGGAATTTTATAAATTGTGCCTTATTTGTGACATAGAAGAAAGGGAAGCAATGAAAGTTGCTCGTTACATCAAAGGCTTGAACCGTCCTATTGCAAGGAAGGTAGAGGTGTCAACTTACACTACGTTTGATGAAGTGTGTAGATTGGCGCTTTAATTTGAATCTCATGAGAAAGAGGACAAGCCAAAAACGTCCTACGCTAAAACTGGTAACTCTTTCAAACCTTCTTCTTCTTATTCTTCTTATTCATCTTCTAACAAGTACTATGAAGGGTCTAAGAAAGAACATGCAACAAAAGATGATAAAAGGGTCGAAAAACAGAAAGTTTTCGTTCCTAGGGAAAAGTTTGAAGAAAATCGGAAGTGTTTTCAAGTGTCAAGGAAGAGGACATATTGCTAGTAATTGTCCAACAAAGAAAGCTCTCACCATGAGGCAATACATAGAATTGAATGAAGAAGAGGAGTTGTACGAATTTGTGCCTAGAGATGACAAGGTTGAGAGTGAGGAAGAAGATGCATATGCCGAAGATGACAGTAGGCTTATTGGTGTTGTTAGGAGGGTTTTACATGTTGATTGCCTTCCAAGCAAAGAACAAAGAGAGAACTTGTTCCATACTCGTTGCAAAGTGGGTGAAAACACTTGTAACATGATCATTGATAGTGGTTCTTGTACCAATGTTGTTGCGGCAGATTTGGTGAGCAAATTGAGTCTTATTGTGAGAGATCATCCACGCCCCTACAAGTTGAGTTGGCTTGATGAAACGGGACTTAGGGTGAAGAAGCAAGCACTACTTTCTTTCTCCATAGGGAACTACAAGGATGAGCTATGGTGTGATGTGCTTCCCATGAATGCTTGTCACGTTTTACTTGGAAGACCATGGCAATATGATAGAAAGGTGATACATGAAGGAGACTCCAATGTGTATACTGTTTTTAGTTGGTTTAAAGAGGATTAGATTGCATCCTTTGGCTCCTAGTGCCGTGGTTCACAAGAAGGAAGAAAAGAAGACTAGTTTGTTTCTTTCTTCCAAAGAATTCGAGAAGGAGATTGAAGATGAAGGCGTGTGCTATGCCTTAGTCATCAAACATGCTGCTGCAAGTGAAGTGAAGCCAAGTAATCCACAACTTGATTCACTCATGAAGGAATTTTGTGATGTATTTCCGGAAGACCTTCCACAAGGGCTGCCACCCCTAAGGGGAATTGAACATGCCATTGACTTAGTTCTGGGAGCTCCTTTGCCTAATAAACCTGCTTATAGGTTTGATCCAAGTGCTTCCAAAGAACTTCAACGGCAAATTGAAGAGTTGATCGAAAGAGGGTATGTAAGAGAAAGCATGAGTCCTTGTGCAGTTCCCGCTTTACTTGTGCCTAAGAAAGATGGTACATGGAGAATGTGCATTGATAGTAGGGCCGTGAACAATATCACTGTGAAGTATAGGTTTCCCATGCCTAGATTGGAGGATATGCTAGATGAACTCAATGGAGCTTCGATTTTCTCAAAAATCGATCTTAGAAGTGGTTATCATCAAATGAGGATTAGAGAAGGAGATGAATGGAAAACTGCATTTAAGACTAAACAAGGTCTTTATGAGTGGATGGTGATGCCCTTTGGCTTATGCAACGCCCCTAGCTCTTTCATGCGACTTATGAATGAGGTACTTCGTTCCTTTTTAAACAAGTTTGTTGTTGTTTATTTGGATGATATCCTTGTTTATAGTAAAAGCGTTGATGATCATTTGCTACATTTGAGAAGCTTATTTGAGAAGCTTAGAGAACAAAAACTTTTCGGCAAGATGGAAAAGTGTGAGTTCCTTGTGTCAAGCATAGCGTTTCTTGGTTACATTGTTTCCAAGGAAGGAGTTCATGTTGATCCTTCTAAGGTGCAAGCAATATCTTCATGGCTGGCCCCTACTAATGCTCATGAATGTCGAAGCTTCCATGGCTTGGCTTCATTCTATAGAAGATTCATTCGAAACTTCTCTTCCATTATGGCTCCTATCACTGCTTTGTTGAAAGAGGGGAGTTTGAATGGTCTTCTTTGGCGCAAAAGGCTTTTGAAGCAATAAAAGAGAAGTTGTGTAGTGCTCCCATACTTGCTTTGCCGGATTTCAACAAGTTGTTCGAGGTATAGTGTGATGCAAGTGGATTGGGAATTGGTGCTGTTTTGATCCAAGAACAACACCCTATTTCTTACTTTAGTGAGAAGCTCAATGGTGCCAAACTGAATTATTCTAATTATGATCGTGAGTTTTATGCTATTGTTCGAGCGTTGGACCATTGGTCACATTATTTGAGGCCTAAACCGTTTATCCTTCATTCGGATCATGAGGCGCTCAAACACATTCATGGCCAACAAAAACTCAATCATAGGCACGCCAAGTGGGTGGAGTTTCTCCAATCCTTCACCTTCTCGTCCAAGTACAAAGAAGGAAAGAGCAATATTGTGGCAGATGCACTTTCAAGGAGATCTTATTTGCTAGCTATGGTGGATGCAAGAGTAATGGGGTTCGAACACTTGAAGGAGCTTTATAAAGAAGATGATGAACTTGGTTCGATTTTTGCTGCTCCTAAAGGTTTGTTCATGGTTCAAGAGGGTTTTCTTTTTAAAGGAAACAAATTGTGTGTCCCAAAGTGCAAGGTACGTGAGCTTCTAGTTCGTGAAGTGCATAGTGGAGGTATTGCTGGTCATTTTGGTATTCAACAGACACTTGATACTTTGAGTGAACATTTTTATTGGCCTAGCATGATCAAAGATGTGCATATGGTAGTGAGCAAGTGTGCAACGTGCCAAAAGTCCAAAAGCACCTTTCATAAAGGGCTCTACACGCCTCTACCAGTTCCGGATCAACCTTGGGATAGTGTGAGCATGGATTTTATTGTTGGTTTGCCTAGAACTCAAAGAGGCAAAGATGCTATCATGGTGGTTGTGGATAGATTTTCGAAGATGGCTCATTTCATTCCCATGCACAAGACGGATGATGCTTCCCATGTTGCTGATTTGTATTTCAAAGAGGTAATTAGACTCCATGGCATTCGTAGAAGCATTGTTTCGGATAGGGATTCTAAATTCCTTAGCCACTTTTGGAGATGTTTGTGGAAAATGGTAGGAACAAAGCTCTTATTTAGCACAAGCCATCACCCTCAAACTGACGGCCAAACTGAAGTTACTAATAGAACTCTTGGTTCTTTGTTGCGTGGCCTCGTGAGTAAGACGTAAAAGGATTGGGATGTGAAACTTGCACATGCGGAATTTGCTTACAACCGTTCACATTCAGCCACAACTTTGCGTTCTCCATTTGAGATCATTTATGGAGTTAATCCTTTTCTCCCTATTGATCTTGTTACTCTTCCTAGAAGTGAGATACATGCGGATTCAAAGAAAAGGCTGGAAGCTTTTAACAAGACTTGTGCGCAAGTTAAAACTCAAATTGAGAAAATGAATCAGCAATACAAGGAACGAGCTAACAAGCATAGGCGCCAACCTAAGTTCAAGGAAGGTGACCTAGTATGGATACGTTTGAGGAAGGAAAGATTTCCGAGCAAAAGAAAGAACAAGTTGATGCCTAGAGCTGATGGTCCTTTCGAAGTCATTGGGATAGTTGGTGATGGTGCTTACAAAATCGACTTACCTAGTGATTATGGCAATGTGAGTGCTACTTTTAATATTGGTGATCTTTCTCCCTACCATGATGATGAGAATTTGAGGGCAAATTCTTTTGAAGAAGGGGAGAATGATGCGGATCCAAAGGCATCAAACCAAGATGAGCCGGTTTTGCTTTTGATGGAACACATGGGCTTCACTTTGATGGCTAACAAGCATGCATTTGTGTCGTGTGTCACTTGGCTCGAGGAAGAAACTTATTAGCATTTTAAATTAGTGTCCTTATTAGTTTAAAATGTTAGTTAATTAGTGACAGGCTAAAGTCGTCTCACCTTATCAAAAATAACCTAAGGTCCACTAACAAGTAGTCAGGGAAGTCAGGATCGAATCCACAGGGAGAAAGTTATATTATTGTATCTGAATTCTAATATTATACTAACTAAATCAGTTGAAAATGGGTGTGTGACTAAACTAGTAGGCAAATGATAGAACTAAATATGAAGGTAAGAATCAATTAATAAAGAACTAGGACTATGGATCACTATGCATACAATTCAGGAAATCAGAGACGAATAATAATCACCCAATAAGTCAATTTATCTAGGGCACATGTAATTTCTCTCGAACATTACCTCCCTCAAAGATCACCTAGCCGCTCTCGCATGGTCAAGGATCACTATGCCTAATGATTGAAAGCCTATACAAAATCTCTCCTCTCGAAGCAGATTCAATATTGCGAAAGTAGAAATACAAATCAGGCCTAATTCATAAGTCTCGCATGAACGATTCAATCACAGGAAACAATTGAAATAAAGGGTAATTATACTAATCTATCAATCCCTCATTGCATACATAGATCCCCACAATCCTAGAGTTAGAACTACTCACTCATGCTTGAGAAAACAATAACAAAATCAATGTAAAAATTCATACTTTCAACTATTGCAATTAATTAAGAAATCAATCCAATCAATAATGGAGAAAACAAGGAAGAAGATTACCAAATAAAATAACTATATTGAACTTGCAAGCAATCCAAAGGTTTGATCTTGAATCCACAATGAAAAGTAGTAACTAGGGTTCTTGAGAGAAACTATGATAATTAAGGACTAAAACAAAGATGAATAATTGATGTTTTATAAAAGTTCTGAATTTCCTATTTATACTAAACAACCCGTCGTTCATTAAATGAGTGCGCGGAACAGTCGCCCGATCGGGCCAAGTCAGCCCGATGAAAACGGGCCAAAAGCAGCAATCAGAGATCAAAAAACGCCACCGCCCGATGAAGTCGGGCCGACACGCCCGATGAAATCGGGCCGAACTGCCAATCCTCAGCATGCGCCCAAACCATCACCAAATCACGCCCGATGAAAATGGGCCGAACCGCCCGATCGGGCTTGACAACGAACTAACGAACGGGTGACGTCGCCCGATCAGGCCCGCAACAACACAGCTTAACTCCCTTATGAGCGCCCGATCGGGCGAGTGGAGCCCGATGGAATCGGGCTGAGGTGCATTTCTTCCTTTTGGCTCTAAACGCCAAGACATCAATTCTTCTTTGCTCAAGGATCCCGGAAAGTGACCTCGGGACTTTGAAACTCCGCATAAAACCTCTCCAAATTCAAAGTGTAATGGTCAAATAATAGTAGAAAATAGGGAGATAACTCCCTAAAACCTGCGATCTGACACAGAACAGAAAACCACAACTAGATGGAGAAAGTTAGCGTGAAATGGCTCCTAAGAGCACCATTGATACACATTTTAGCTCAAATATGGGGGGAAAACACTATATAAAACCATAACATCAAACTCCCCCGAGCTAAACCTTTGCTTGTCCTCAAGCAAAGCACAACATGAATAAGAATAGGATTGCTTCACCCCTCAGATAGGAAAGTTTAAACTCAATTATTTCCAACTCAAAATCGTTCAAGCAAACAAAATTCAAGTTCAGTTGCTCAGATCACCTGACTACCAACCACTTAAGTAAACCATCAAATGCAGCTGCCCTACATATCATGCGAATCTTGAAAAGGTGCTCACCAAGGTGTCACTCCTCTTAATTTTGTGGCAGGCAAAATATGTGCCCGATCGCTCACCAACCCAACCATAATAGCCCTTCCCACTCACACTCTCATGTGTTTAGAAAGGTATAATATCGCTCATCCTAATCAGGTCGACTCAAATAACAAACTTAAACTTCAACTTTGGCATATTGACTCAGTATTATTCCAATAAACAATCAAACATGTGCTCAAAAGGTCTTTCTTAGGGTTGTAATGGGGCTCGGGTATAGGTACGGAAATTATTTAGGGAATGTGGTGGAAAAGCCAAGAAAGGGGAGCAAAAAAAAACACTAGTAGGACTAGGTGTGGTCGAAACAACTCCCATGGCATCAACAACATAACCAAGATAATAACCAACTCTTGAAATTTCACGAACCAACCAATAATTGCATCTTTCAACATAATTTCCAATGCTTTGAAAGTTAGTGAGTGAAGATCATAGAAATTTTTCGAATTTGTTACTATCATTTTTCACTTTATTTTTTTCCTTTTTCTTTCTTTTCTTTTCTTTGTACCAAAATATCATTATTTTCCAACCACCCTACGGAATCAACCACACAATATGCTATTAACTCAACAAATGCTCCCCCAAGCCAGGCTTGGGACAATAGTCATTGAAAAGGCTCAAGGCGTGTAATGTGGCTTAATATAGATCCAAAAAGAAGTCATTAGGCTCAGCGGGACTAGGGGGAAAATGATTCATTAAACAACTCTGAGGCTTAAAGATTAAACAAATGAACGCCTCTATCACAGCACATGTCTAAAGTCACCAGAAATCAACGAGTACAATACCAAAACCAAGATAAGAATGCTACGAGGAACTAACACACAAGAATAGACCGGATATAGACATAAATCCGAGGGCTAGAATGAATCCTCACAATCTAACCAATTCAAGCATGCAGTTAAAAATAGGCACTTTATCATCAAATTTACTCAAGATCAAGGCAATCAGAGATCACATCACAACATCCCAATCACAAATGCCCAACTATCCAGTATAATGAGTTAAATCATTTTTCAAAGTAAAGTTCGGGGCACAGGGAAGCAATCAATCTGTTCGTATTCAACTCGTATTTTTGTGTTTTTTCAGCAATATTTCATTTTTTTGTGATTTTTTTTTTCAAAGCAATTAAACTAACTTAACTAACCTAAAAAGCAGGAAAAACAAAAAAAAAACAATAAAAACAAAAAGAAAACAATACTAATACTTACAGAAATCCTCCCCCAAGCTGAACTTGGCAATGGCCTCATTGCAACAAGGGAAAGGAAAGGGACATGGACATCAGCCGCCCATCAGCCTGGATCAAGCAGTTTAGTAGCCACATGTTGTACCACCTCTTGCAACCCGCGTTGGACTGTAATGCTAGTGTGGTGGCCCTCATGTAGATGAATGTGGTGCTCATTATGGTCAGGGCTTATTCCTGTCAAGTCATCAGTGCTATAGCCAATGGTCTGTTTATGAGTCTGTAGGACCGTTAGAAAATGTTCATCACCTGCAGTAGACTCTAAGACAAGCACATCATTTGAAGTAGCATGGGAGGGGGAATGAGGCATGCAATCATGGATCGGTTCATTTATAACATCAACACTATAACATGATTCCTCTAGCATTGGGCTTTTAGGGGCATTGTTTGGGCTAAACATAACCTTATCATCCCCCACAGTCAGTGTCAGTTTCCCACTCTTAACATCTATCACTGCCCCAGCAGTATGGAGGAAAGGTCTCCCAAGGATAATGGGTGTTTGAGTGTCTTCGGCCATGTCTAAGATAACAAAGTCCACAGGGATAAAAAATTTACCTACTCTAACAGGAACGTCCTCTAATATACCTAGGGGGTATTTCACCAGAAAGGTCAGCCATTTGCAGAGTAATGGTAGTACATTTTAATTCACCCATGTTCAGTTGCTTACAGATAGAAAGAGGCATGACACTTACACTGGCACCCAAATCGCATAAAGCCTTGTCGATAAATATGGTGCCAATGTGACAGGGAATGGAAAAACTCCCTGGATCTTTCAATTTAGGTGGAGACTGGTTTTGTAAAAGAGCACTGCATTCAGTAGTAAAAGCCACAGTCTCCACCTCATTGAGAGTCCGCTTCCTCCTCAACGGTTCTTTCAAAAATTTAGAATAAGTAGGCACTTGATTTAATAATTCAGTAAAAGGAACTGTTACCTGCAGATTCTTTACCACCTCTAAAAACTTACCATACTGGTGGTCGAGCTTCTTCTTGAGCATCCGCTCGGGGAATGGTAGCTTGATCACCGGAGGCACAGTTTTCTCCTTAATCACCTCCATAGTCTTGTCTGCAGCTCCTTGCTCTGCCTGAGGTTCAACATCCTCAGGCACTTCCTGTGGTTTCTTAGCACTTGGTGATTCTACCTCTAGCATTGCCGGAGCATCGTACTGCACTCCACTGCGAAGGGTGATAGCATTGGCGATGTCCCTGGGTTGCATTGGTTGCGAAGGCAGTGACCCAAATGGCCTACTAGCAGATGAACTAGTCAACTGAGCTATTTGTGACTCCAACATCTTATTATGTGTCCCTTGCAGCTTATTCTGAGCATGCAGGCTCTCAAATTGAGACCTGGTATCCGCTTGAAAGGAAATAATACCCTTCTGCATCTGCAACATGAGACTTTTGAGCTCAGCTATAGCTGGGTCTGGAGGAGGTGTGTTGTGATGCTGTTGAAACTGAGTTCTGTGATATCCAGGAGGAGCTTGTGGTTAATATTGTTGTTGTTGTTGAGGATAATGTTGTTGTTGCGGATTCATCACATTATTACTCCTATACGAGAGATTTGGATGATCTCTCATCCCAGGATTATAGGTATTGGAGTAGGGGTCGAACTGGGGCTTGTGCTGTGATTGTAATGCGTGCACTGACTCACTAGAATGTGAGAGAGCGGGGCACTCTTGAGAGTTATGTCCAGCTACCCCACAAGCGTCACATATAAAAGCATTGTAACCCGAAACACTAGCCATAGCATTGACACTCATGTGAGGGGAAGAATTGTTACCTAGCTTCAAAGAATCAATCTTCTGGTGAAGAGCAGCTAGTTGCCCGGTCAGTAAAGAAATGGCTTCAACATCATGTTTGCCTCCCTTTGTCATAGAAGAATGGATAGTAGACGCTTGGTTAGAAGCGAGTTTCTCCTGAAGTTCATACCCTTCGTCTATGGCCTTATCCATGAAGAACCCACCAGCAGCTCCATCAATTACCCGTCTCGTATCTGCATCAACTCTAGTGTAGAAAATATGGCATAGATACCACTGGTCAAAACCATGATGGGGACAAAGACGCTGCAGATCTTTGAATCTTTCCCAAGCTTCATACAGTGACTCCCCAGGATCTTGGGTGAAAGTCACTATTTCATGACGCATATCTGCAGTCTTTTGGTAAGGGTACCACTTGATGAGAAAAATCTTTGAGAGCTCTGACCAGGTGGTGATGGTGGAAGTGGGCGGGCGCGGATGTGTCGTTGTTTACACCGCGCCCGGCCAAAGATAAAATTTCTCCTACTCTCTTCTACACTAAGGTAGTATAGTGGAAGTAGGGGTCGTATCCACAGGGAAACAGGGACGAGTTTAGTACTTAGCGTGATTCGAAACCTAGATTAAGCTAAGGGCCGAGAAACCTAATTACAAAGGGGGGTTTCAAGTATATTATAAACAAACTAAAACTAACTAGCAAGTAAATAAAATGAGAAATCAATTATGGAAAGATCTTGAATCCGATTAACATCCACTTCAATTCATTATCGATCCTTGAACCTCCAATCTAATTATTTCCATAATTATCTATTGTCGAGAACTAATCTCGCATTCTCCTTATTCTTAGTTGAATAGCACGATCAGCGTGACTATAAAACCCTAACTAAAGGATAACCTAGTCCGATCTGCGTCTAAGTTCAATCCAATAGCAGCAATAAACACAGAGATTAACAATCAAACTAGTAGTAACTAAAGAAAACAAACAATAATGGAGAAAACAAGGAAGAAGATTACCAAATAAAATAACTATATTGAACTTGCAAGCAATCCAAAGGTTTGATCTTGAATCCACAATGAAAAGTAGTAACTAGGGTTCTTGAGAGAAACTATGAGAATTAAGGACTAAAACAAAGATGAATAAAAGATGTTTTATAAAAGTTCTGAATTTCCTATTTATACTAAACAGCCCGTCGTTCATTAAATGAGTGCACGGAACAGTCGCCCGATCGGGCCAAGTCAGCCCGATGAAAACGGGCCAAAAGCAGCAATCAGAGATCAAAAAACGCCACCGCCTGATGAAGTCGGGCCGACACGCCCGATGAAATCGGGCCGAACTGCCAATCCTCAGCATGCGCCCAAACCATCACCAAATCACGCCCGATGAAAACGGGCCGGACCGCCCGATCGGGCTTGACAACGAACTAACGAACGGGTGACGTCGCCCGATCGGGCTCGCAACAACACAACTTAACTCCCTTATGAGCGCCCGATCGGGCGAGTGAAGCTCGATGGAATCGGGCTGAGGTGCATTTCTTCCTTTTGGCTCTAAACGCCAAGACATCAATTCTTCTTTGCTCAAGGATCCCGGAAAGTGACCTCGGGACTTTGAAACTCCGCATAAAACCTCTCCAGTCCAGTGTAATGGTCAAATAATAGTAGAAAATAGGGAGATAACTCCCTAAAACCTGCGATCTGACACAGAACAGAAAACCACAACTAGATGGAGAAAGTTAGCGTGAAATGGCTCCTAAGAGCACCATTGATACACATTTTAGCTCAAATATAGGGGAAAAACACTATATAAAACCATAACATCAATTAGTTGAGTTGTTTTTAGTTCAATAATGTCCGAAAATCCCTTAGAGATTTCTGTGGTTAGAGTGATTTTATGATAAAACCATTGTTATTGTTTGTGAGTTAATTCATAAGCTTTAATCTTCCATTAATTGATATTCAGGAGTGCTTATTAATTAGTGTTTAAACAACTTAATTCCAGGAGTGGTTTGAGTGTGTTTAAGATTCTTGTGAGTGTTTCAGGAGTGATCATTCACTAAGAAATATCCCTTATTACTTGTTCTTATTTTCGGAGTTTCTATTGTTCCTATTTAAGATTGGCGTGGACTCTTGAATGTTTAACTATCCTAGTTGAGCATTCATATCAGGATGTCCAAACATACCTTTTGGATGTGCCAACATATTATTGGATGTGTAAGTTTATTTTTTTGATAAACAAATATAGTCTTTGAATGTCCATATATGCAGTTTGGATGTGCAAATATACATTTGATAGTGAAAACATAATTTTTGGATGTGCAAATATAGGTCTTGAATGTGCAAATATAGATTTTGGATGAAAAAAATATGCTATTTAGATATACACTTATTAGGTGAAATCAACAAAAGTACAGAAAAAAAAAATAATCTTATATGTTCGATACTGAACTATGTGCATAATAGCTGGACTCATAGAAGATCGGAGGACAATGCAACTAGTTTTCTCTATTTATTATATAAACGTTTTTAGTAATAGTGGGCTAGTATCATTTAGGACCCGACGTGGTCCACCTCTGATTCAAATGCCTTTGTCAAAGCTCAATATTACTTTTTTCGTTTTCTTTTAGTTTACTCAGTTCAATTTGGAGGAGAACCAAGGAGAAAGTCGAAAAGTATGAGAGAGAAATTGAAAAGTGAGCGATAAACTAAAAAGTGGGTTAAAATATTAAAAAAGGAAAGACATGGCTGGAAAAAGAGGAGAAAGTAGTTGTGATATGTAATCAAAAATAGAAAAAGTAACAATGTAGATTAAAAATAAATGGACCAGAAAGAAAAGTGTGTAAATTAAAATAAAGGAAGGCGTATTATCAAGAGAAGATCATGCATAGGAGTGGTTTGGCCACACGAGAAAGTACTACATAAATTTTTTTTTTTTTTTTGGGGGGGCGTGTTGACCCCTCTTCAACACAAAAACAAATAATTGGATATCAGATAAATTGAAGCAAAATAATATTCCACATATATAATGTCACTCCACGGTAATTATATGGGAGGAGACGAAAGCAAAGAGGATTCCAATGGCAACGGCTGCATTGGAGCATCTACAATATTGTTGTAACAGAAGTAAATAAACAAAAAAAAAATAAAGAACAACTAACACACTTATTTAACGTGGTTCGCTGACAATGAGTTAGCTATGTTCATAAGCAACATAAACTGATTTTATTAGCTTTAACAAGAGAGAGTATAGAATACAAGATGTGGAGGCAGAAATTAATTAGAAGGGTGATATCAAATTAGCGAGACCCCATGTTGGGTCGTACGATACGCGAGAAAACATATTCAAGGTATTCCACTTACCGACTTACACTTACTTTTAGTTACCTACTTATTGTGATTAAAAGTTGGCTCCTTTCTTGTACTTAGATGTAATTATCCCACGTTTATATATATATATATATATGGAAAAATTGATTTTAATAATCCAACCTTTGGGCCGTTCGCTCAAAATAATCCAACCTTTTGATTATTGTTTAATAATCCAACCTTTTATCCCAATCCGCTCATAATGCACCGTGAGACCGGTAACCGGTTGAAATTGTAAATTTTCTTTTTTCATTTTCTCTTTTAATCTCCTTTCCTTTGTTTCTCCCTCCCTCCCTGCCTCACCAGTCATGAAGAACCACCATCCCCCACTAGTACAAAAAAAAAACAAAAAAGAAAAAAAACCCCCAAAAATCATCATTTGCGTCTCATGTTGTCCCATGTGCGACGCAAATGACCTACCATCTGCGTCGCACATTGGGCAGCATGCGACGCAGATGGTAGCCCCATGCAGCCACAACGCCAACAGCCCAAACTACCATCTGCGTAGCATGTTGCTCAATGTGCGACGCAGATGTAGGTCATTTGCGTCGCATATGGAGCAACATGCGACGCAAATGATGATTTTTGGGGTTTTTTTTTTCATATACAAAACCTTAAACTTCAAAACTAAACGAACATTATATTAATAATTATGAGCAGAAAATTCGGCAGAGTCTCCTTTGTAATTTGGACAACCCAAGAAATCGTTGGGAGAATTTTGCATATATACCAAAACCTGTTCCAGTACATCTCAAAGCAACCAATATTGCAATCAATTGCAATCAGGCAATCAACAAAATATTGTTCAACCTATAAATACATATACTAAGTAGTTAGTTTGCAGCTTTGACGACCGCTACAAAGTATTTTGCAAAAAGTTCTCTAAGTTCGTCGATTTCAGTTGCGGAGTATGGCTGAGGACTTGGTGGAAAATCCTAGAAATATATTAAATTAGTTAATATACTTGAAAATTCTATAATTATAAATAACGAATTTACGACATACATATACCTCCTGTAATTTATCTGAATCATAGTGCATGCGGACGATTTCAAGCATGTTTTTCATCACGAAATAGCCGCATTCCGCTCCCCCCGATTGTTGAGCACACTACACCAAATTTAAGATATATATTAGAATCGGAAATAAAATCCTAAATAGAATTATAAAATATGTACGAAATACAAAACATAAGAGTTTTACCGGGATCGTTATCCAAGACAATTTAGTTCCTTTATTGAATCCTTCAAGGCGCGTGAAACTTGTGTATGCACTAAGTATAGAAATTTTGTAACAATTAATTACTATAAACATTTGTAAATTATTTAAAATATCATAAAATACATGTAAATTAATTAACATGTATAACAACTATGAACTTACGTATTCAGCGGCACTTTGATAGCAAATTTTCTTTCTCTCTATAGCGAATCAAATATATATACCGCTTTCTTAGATAGACAAATGACAAGAAGAATCCAATGTTGCCTAAGGCATGAAACAAAATGTGATGTTCATATAACCACAAGTTCATATAGATAAAACAAAGAAATGATTAGTTTAACTAACATACTTTTGAATATACGGAGATAGGATGAAACGCATATTTTGATTCGCTTTCATTGTACTTGCCATGTAGTTGATCACGGCATCTGGTTCATTGCGTATCATGGTCGTCGAAATCATACTTGGACACATGAAACCAATAGTACCCTCTGGTTCATACTCCTCTTCCAAATACCTACACTCCAAATACTTATACTTTGAAGAAACAATAAAAATAAATATCAATGTTAATTAGTTTAGAGTTTGAGAATTCTCACATCATAAATATTTGAAAAATGGATACATTAAGCCATGCTCCCGTGAGAAATTGAAAAACATCTTGTCGCGAGAGAATGATGATCTGATCACTATCATAGTTGAAGACGGTACCCTTCATAACTTGCATATTAAAAAGCTCATCTGAGGGCCGGTTGCAAAATAAGCGGTGTATATCCTTGACAATATCATCCATCTCCTCCAGTGATAAGTCAATAAAAGGATCTATGTACCTATGTGCAGACTCATCGGTGCAAAGATCACTACCAACTAATTTGTTTTTTCTTCTTCTTCATTGCACCTCCCTCAGGCAAATGTTCCTAATTCAATTCGACTTCTTTTTAATTCATACTAAATATGTATATAGATTATTTCATATATCAATCAAGCTTACGTAGTATATAAATCAAGATATTAAACATAAGTTACCTGATTATCTGAGACTATGAATACCAACTCTTTCGGCCATTCCATGAATGAACCCTCTCTTGGCCCGAGTTTCACGATGTATGGAGTAGGTAGTGGAACTGGAGCATCTGCGTAGTCCGGAAAGAAATTATCAACACTCACTTTCACGGCCGTAGGATGTGATGATGACCCCAGTTGTGGATGAACGGTACCCTCAGCTACAGTGATCGGCCCCGAGACATCCGCTAATGCCAAACGACATGGAACTTGACTCTTAACATCCAAGGAGAACACAATGTCATTAATTAAGTGTTTTAGAAGCATAATATCATAATCTTAGAAGATATAAAATAAACTTATACCCGCAAGTTCACAAATGGATCATTGCCCCAGAGTGACGACTTACTAGGATCAACCTGGAGTGTGAGGACTTTGGACCGGCGCATCTTCCCTTGTTTGATTTGGTGCTTGAAGACCTAATTGCGCCGCAAAAGCCATCAACCTTTCTTGAACTATTGCATCTATCTTCGAGTTCATCTCTTGCATCGTCTGTTCTCTAACTCTTTGGCTCACTCTAGCCTCGAACTCCTGCATCTCCTCATCATCCATGCCCCTACCCTTTCGAGCAGTACTACTCCGATCAGGATCTCCCCAAACAGATGTAATCCCAATGATACGCCCAGCTGTTAACACATGCCCAGGACGGTCTTTCCTCTGTAAAGCACGTGATAGAGCATCATCCATCCGACCTGGAACAAACTCTCCTTCCTTTTCTTTCCTTTTCCAATCATCCTGCGTCCAATTAAAAAAATTCATATGATTAATAGAATACGAGTAATTAGACAAGAAAATATCATAAAATTTGAAAAATGCTTACAATGGACTCTTTTATCTTTTGTGTTTCTTCATTAGGGAAGAAAAGATTTCCTTCCTTCTCTTTTTTCGATCTCGCGAGAAGCCATGGCAAAGTCCGATCCGGCAAGGAGGAAAAAACTGAAGATGTGGATGAGTCAACAGATGATGTTGTAGATGATGAAGGGATATACCCTTTTCTTTTCCAAACAGGAATCATCTCTGCATATGACTTTTGACCCAGAAAATGAGGATGAATGTTGGCAGCCTGAGACTTTCTTGCCTTTTCACTTTTAGCCTAATATAAAAACAAGTAAATAGTCAATATTCACAACATAAAAAATTGATTATAACATATTATGTGATTGTAACGTACATATAATATACCTTAAACTCATAAGAGCTACACTTTATCACAAATTGCTTCCAAATCTCTTCCGTAATGAAAGGATAGAGCACATACGGTTGCTTATTATTGTTAGGCCCCTTCCTCGTTTTTGTGATCCATCGACTCACCAATTTTGACTTGAAATCCCTCCACCACTTATCACAAGTAGTCAACACATCTCGTTTCTTCCTCTCATCCTCAACTATTCCAAACTCTCTCTTCAATTTAAAAAATAATACACGATTAGTAACTAATAAACAAGATCTCAATTAAATTAAAAAAATGACTTTTAAAATACATGGGTTACTTACTTTAGCATCTTCCCATAAACTATTTTTAAGGCCTACTGGAACATCAACCCAACTATCGTACAAGATAGACACTTTGCTTCTACTGATTTCACCGCAATGTGTCTTGTACGCACCAACATGCTCCCCAATCGGACGCATCAACTCATCCCACTGAAGTACTCTTTGAACCCCGGGTATGGAACGAATCCCTTTTGTAGGACCTCTAGCCTTACTCACTCTTTTCTTCCTACTACCTCTATCAGTAATCTCGGCCTCAGAACGTAGCTGCCGATCATCTGATGCATCATGCATTATCTCATCTTCCATCACTACACCTGAAAACAAATACAAATACCAACCAAAGACATGTTAGATACATAAATGAAGTACTTCCAAATTCTGTTAACAATGCATAAAGTATATAAAATTGAAGATTATAAACAATTATAATTGCAATAATATTACATAAATTACCTATTAATCAGTTTTTTCTTTGACAACGTAAAATCCCTCATTATGGCCTTGACGAATGTAATTTGGGTCCAAATCTTCCCCTAATGTACTTGGAATGACTACCGACGAAGTAATAACTTCATTAAATTGTGCATTGTATTCTTCTTCATCGTGTACATCATCAATTCCAAGTATTCTCCTTTTTCCTTCAATGACAATAGACCATTTCGAATCGACAGGGTCAACTATGTAGAAAACTTGTTTTGCTTGTGATGCCAATATGAAACTATCTTCATGATGCCCTAACCGGCTGAAATTGACTAATGTAAAAAATCCATGTTCATCCTTCTTCAAACCACGACGAATATCAACCCACTTGCATTGGAAAAGCGGAATTTTGAAGTCAACGTAGTCAAGTTCTAATATCTCTTCAATGAACCCGTAGTAAGACTTCATTGTCTCAACAATTGTTTTATCCCTTCTACTTGTATACTCTGATGACAAAGCCCCCAACGTAACACCACTATTTTGCATCGTGGATTTGTCATCTTGCCGCTTCGTGTAAAATGAATAACCATTGATGTCATACCCTTCATAGGAAAGAACTTGCATCTTTGACCCATATGCCAACCATCTCAACGTATCTGATACATCATTTTTTGGGTCAGATAATTGGTTCATAACTCGTTCTTTAAACCAATCAACGAACGAACGATTATGCTCAATCACCAACTCACGTTTATTCTTCAATGGATACTGAACACTAAGAACAGTCATGTGTTCATCTAAGTAAGGATGAACTTGTTTCAGATTTTCTAACACTAAATATTCTGCTTTTCTTTTCAACCCTCCATCAAGACACAATATTTTCTTACCAATGGTACCACAACCATCAAGTCTGCCTTCATGTCTAGATTTTGGCAATCCAATTGCTTGTGCACGTGCTAGATACTGACTTATATATTCAGATACTTCCTCTGCAACTGTTCTTTGGACAATACTTGCTTCTGGTCTGGTTGGATTCATCACTTTGCCCTTCAAAGTACCCATATGTCTTTCGAAAGGCCACATATACCTCATACAAACGGGCCCACAAAGTTTAATATCTCGGACAAGATGAATTATCAAATTGATGTCAAAGAACGATGGTGGGAAGTACATTTCAAATCGACACATCGTCTCTATTACATCAACTTGCAAGTTATCTAGAGTGTTAGGATCAATCACCTTGCTAGAGATAGTTCTAAAGAAGAAACACAGCTTTGTTATCGTGTATCTTACTTGGGAAGGCAAAATTCCTCGTATTGCAACAGGTAATAAATGCTGCATCAAGATATGACAATCATGAGATTTCAAACCAACGAGTTTCAAGTCCTTCAGTGAGACAAGTTTTCGAAAATTTGACGAGTATCCAGCAGGGACCTTTAACCTATGCAGAGACTCACAAAAACTCGTTTTCCCTTTCTTAGACAAAGTGTAGCAAGCTGGTGGAAGATAATAGCGTTGTCCTCGCTCCTGAGGTGCTAGTTCTGGTCTGCCCATTTCAGCCATGTCTTTCCTAGCTTTAACTCCACCCTTTGTCTTCCCGGGCATATTCAACAATGTGCCGACAATGGCATCACAAACATTTTTCTCAATGTGCATTAGATCAAGACAATGTCTGACTTCTAAACATTCCCAATATGGGAGGTCCCAGAACTTAGACCTTTTCTTGTATAAGTTCTTTGAGACACTTTTAAAGGGCTTGCCAAACACTGTTTCAATATCCTTTACCCGCCTAGAAACCTGTTTTCCACGTAAAGGTACATGGGCTTCTCTCATCTCCACTTTTCCGTTGAACAACTTTTTCTTCTTACAAAATGGATGATCTAAAGGAAGCCATGTACGATAATGCAGGTATACATTCTTCCCACAATGATGTAACCGCTCATCAATCATATCCTCATCACAAATAGGGCATGCCTTTGCTCCTTTAACTGTATACCCGGAAAAATTCCCATAAGCCGGGAAATAATTAATCGTGCAAAATATCATGGCAAGTAATGTGAATTCAGTTTTCGCATGCGCATCGAACATCGAAACACCTTCATCGCACAACAATTTCAGATCATGAATGAGTGGGTCAAGATACACATCTATGTCGTTTCCGGGTTGCTTAGGACCCGAGAAAAGAAGCGATAGCAGAATAAACTTACGCTTCATACATAACCAGGGGGGCATATTATAAATGGTCAGTAGAAATGGCCAAGTGCTATGCTGGGTACCTAGGGTGCCAAATGGGTTCATCCCATCTGTACAAAGTCCAAGCCTAAGATTTCGAGGTTCTTTACCAAAAATGGAAAACTTTCCGTCTATATTTCTCCATTGCGGAGAATCGGCCGGATGTCTAAGCATCCCATCTTTCTTCCTCTCATCCGCATGCCACCTTAATAATTTAGCATTATTTTCATTCGAAAATAAACGCCTAAATCTCGGAATGATTGGAAGATACCAAAGAACCTTCGCCGGAGTTTCTTTCTTTCTCACCCCTTCATCATCCTCCTTTGTCTTGTACCGAGACTCTCCACACCTTGGACACTCACCCAAATCCTTGTACTCATTTCGAGACAGCACACAATCATTTTGACATGCATGTATCTTCTCATATTCCATACCTAATTGACACAACAATTTCTTTGCCTCATAGGTAGAGTTGGAAATTTCATTCCCATCAGGTAGCAATTCTTGTAAAAAAGTGAACAACTTACTTAGACTTTTATCTGTCCAGCTATGCTTCGATTTCATATTGAACAATGTAAGGATGCCAAAAAGTTTAGTGAAATTCTTACACCCCGGATACATAGGTTTGTCCGCTGCACTTAAAATATTATCATTCATATTCGGACGATCGGTTCCTTCATCCTCCAAATTGTGCAACATCTCATCTACCCTATCATTCTCATCATCCACCCTATCATTCTCATCATCTACCCTATCATTATCATTATTATCCTCTCCTTTTTCGATATCAACCTCAACCTCACCATCAATGTGATCAACATTCAAATCATCACAAAAGCTAGTGGAGCTCATACCCTGATCATAAAACTCTCCATGCCATGTCCACCTAGTATTGTTGCTCTTAAACCCACGACGAATCAAATGATCCTTAATTTGATCCACATCACGATACCCCCTAGAGTTATTGCAATCACAACAAGGACACAAGACTAACTTTGACCCATTCTGCGATTGATGTTCTAATGCAACTCTGATAAATTCATCAACCCCTTGTAGAAATGTCGCCGAAATTTGATTACCATACATCCAGGTTCGATCCATATTCATACACTAGAGACACCAAACAAGAACACAATATATCGATCACATCATTCAAAGTGTCTTATCAAATGCAGTCATGAACATTTGGGTCCTTATCACTCCAACCTAACCCATCCTTGAGTTTCTCATCTCACTAGTGAATGAATGTTTGGTTTACAATTCTAAAAAAAAATTCGGCAAAGACTTCCCCTACGGTTCTCCAAGTACACGATGAAGATAGTAGGTAAACTATCAACATATGTACCCAGAGAACGCTTAGGGAAATGAGCTAGATCTTTCTTAGAATCGAAAACCAAACATTCATTCACATCCTAAGTGAGATAAGAAACTCAAAGACAGTCCCAACTCCCAAACCAGGGACTATTCAAGACTTACTCCTAATGAGTAAGCATCGAACGGGTATCTAGGCAAATGAAGCACACATTGCAATTAAACAGCACAAACCAATCCATTCCTTAGATTTCCCTCCCCACCCCATTAAGGTATGTCCATATAGGTTTGGTCATAATTCAACATATACTTTCCCAATCACATAATAACCAAACAATTCACATATACTTTCCCAATCATATAACCAAACAAATCCACAAATCCAAACTAATGGTTACATTAACGTACATCAAAAAATAACAAAAGGTATAATACATACCTCTGCTCTCAAGGAGCAGCGAAGACAAGCACAACGACGCGAGCTTCGAGAACTGACAAACCAACGAGCACTAAGGTGGCAACTGAAGTACAATGTAAAGGAATGACATAAGTTTCAAATTCTAAAGTGAGCATTCAAGAATTCCAACTCATAATCGAAACACATAATTCTAAAGTGAGCATTCAAGAATTCTAACTCATAATCGAAACACATAATTCTAAAGTGAGTATTCAAGAAACACATGCAAGAAATTGATTCAATACAAAACATAATGAATATAAGGAAGTATTTTAGAACACTACACAAGCTATACAAATTCATAAGCTACAAACATCCTAAATTCAATCTCAAAATTATTTCACACATGTTTATCATGATTTCAATTCTAATTTTAACCCCTTAACAAAAATTAGAACTAAAATTATTCAGAGCAACCCCTACAAAAATTAAGAGAACTTGAAAATACATGATTAATGTAAATTAATAAAAAACAATTAAAAAAAACAAGAATTACATACATTGCCGGCAGCGGCACCGACGGCGGCAAGTCAGTCCGCAGCGGCGGCGGCGGGTCGGTCTAAGCGGCGGCAAGTGAGAGAGAAAGAGAGTGAGTGTAATACTCCGTATTTTTCGCAAGTTATTAATTCTAATTTTTTAAAAGGAATTTAATTATTAAAGAGGTTTAATACTATTATAAAGGTTTTAAATAGGCTTTTATGATATATTATGGAGTTTTCAAATAAATTCTAGCCCAAATTATATATTGGGCCTAAGTTTACAAATTATAATCCAAGTAGTTAGTTTAGTAGTTGAAGATATTTCTTAAAGAAAATCATAAAAGATTTACAAAAAAAAAAAGGAAAAAGAAACGAAATTTCAAAAAAATCAAAAGATTTACAAAAAGAAAAAAAAAATTCCGGCGCAAGGCAACTCACCGCCAGTAGCCAGTAGGTAAGTTTTGGTTTTTTCTCATTTTTATCTTTTTCTTCATATAAGGTTCTAGATTATTTATCTTAGGGGATAATTTATATTTGTCCCCGATCCTAGTTAGATGATCGTAAAAAGTAGTTGGATTTTAGCTAAATTTATTTATCTTTTCTTTTAAACTCATCTTTTAGTATCCGAGTCCTAGTACGACTCTACTTGTCCAACTAGTATAAATAGGGGTCTCCACCCATCATATTCTTCACACCAAATTTGAGAAATACATCTCTTTTCTCAAGTTTAAAATCTCTCTCTCTTTTAGCCTACCCTTTCTCTTCTCCCTAGTAGTTATTAATTTTCAAGGTGCGTGTATATGTAGATCTTTAATAATTATTTTGCTACCTTAGTATCATGTTTTTAGGAAAATACTTTGGATTGAAGTCCATGTTTTTATAAGTTTTGTTATGAACTATATGCATTCTGTAAGAACATGTTTGAACGTTTATTAATTTTATTATGCACTTGAATCATGCCTTTAGTTCAATATTATTATAAAGTTTGATCTTTGAATCTATATTTATATAATTTACAAGGAGTTTGATATTTAAATGCATGTTTAAATATTTAAAAAGGAGTGTTCTTGAACTATTATTATTTTTCAAAGGTTACCCCTTGACCGAGTTATTTTATTTATGCCTTTATATGGCTAAGTTTATACGAATTATTATTCTTTTTAAAGGAGGATTATTTCCGAAAGATTTTTATTAGATATATGATCTTTTATGATCGCAATTATAAAGAGGCAACGGCTTGTTATTTATTAGCAAGAACGGTAGCTATTAATATTATATTATTTATTTATCCAGGCAACGGCTTGTTATTTATTAGCAAGAACGGTAGCCATTATATTATTTACCCATGTACTTTTTGTATAAGTCATGTGGACAAGGTAGTAACCCCTCGTCATAGACTCATTAAGGAATACTAAACTTGGGGGGTGTGCACACTTTAGGAAAGGTGCCTAGGCAAGGAAAATGAGTTTTTATTAAAGTTAAATACTTTATGTTATATAATTATCAAGTATTCAAGGAAGGCTTTTCGAAACTAAATATTTCAAATGTTTAATTAAATAAAGTGTTTAATATTCCGCATATACATGTACTCAGTATTTTTACTGACACGCGTTTTGTTTGTTTTGTTTTATGGCTTTGTCCCTGTGATGACCCTATTTTGGCGAGCAGAATTTACAGGTTGATATGATGCATACTTCATATGGGGGAGCTAGTGAGGAATCATAACTAGTCAAGGAGTTGTTATTTTATTTCTTTATTTCCATTGTTATATAGTTGTATAATAAAGTTTATTTCAATAAAGAGAAGTTATTTCAGTTATTCCGCTGCATTAGTTTAAAGTTCAGTTAGTAGTTAGTATTAAAGCCTTTGACGTTATCACGTGGCGGTAATACTCTCAAGTTTCTCAAGGAGTTTTATATTAAAATAAGTTTTCCAAAAAATGAGAAATTTGGGGGTGTTACAGTGAGTTCGGACGTGCGAGAAAATCGAGTGAGAGAGAGAGTGTTGGATGAGACTCCTTTCGAGTGACCGTTAATGGCACCGGCGGCGAGAAGACGACAAGTTTCGTCGGCGAAGTGGGGCGGAGAAGCACCGAGAATGAGAGAGAGAAAGTGCGAATCTGAAAACAAAAACCGTCGGAGAAGCAACGTCGCCGGCGAGTGTGAAGGAGTGCCGGCGAGGGTGAGGGAGCGCTGGCGAGAGTGTTAGGGGGAAGGGTCGTTTGCAGGTGAGAGAGAAGAGATAGTGGGTTCGGTTTTTTTTTCGTGTAACTTAGGGCTCCAAAACAAAATAATGACGTTGGGACGTTGGGTAGCAGTGCTGCTGGGCGAAAATTGGGGGAGTAGTTTGCGTTGGATGGGCCTAAGGGTCCGACGCAAATACCCCTTTTGCAACGCACCTAAGGCAAGTGCGACGCAGATAGTGAGATAGTGTGAATTTTGGATGAAGCGATTTGCGTCGGATGGGCCTAAGGGTCCGACGCAAATACCCCATTTGCATCGCACACCAACAAGGTACGACGCATATAGCTCGTATCTGGTGCTTTGTACCCATGTTGTGCGTCACATTCTTCACTGCATGCGACGCAAATTATGTTTTTGCGTCATTTTGCCTTTCATGCGACGCACTTGGGGGGACGCAAATCGTCCTTTTTCTACTAGTGCCCACCCCCACCCCCACCCCCTCGCTCACGATCCCCACCCCCACTACCCGCAAACCACCTCTCCTCATCCCTTGCAAACTAACAAAGGGGTGAACTTGGGCTAAGATTTCTAAACTTAAAATTGAAACTCTTAAGAGGGAAATAAACAAAAGGAGGTAGCTTTACCTCTGCTACTAAGAGCAGCCAAGTAACGCACGACAGGGGCAAAAGAGAAATGGAGCTCCGGCGGCGGAGGAACGGTGACGGACGGCGTGGTACCGATGGCGGCAGGGAGACTCCGGCACGGCAAGCAAGCCTCAAAATCGGATGGGAGGAGGGAGTCGCGATAGGAGAGAGAAAAGAGTGCGGGGAAGCGTCGAGAGGAGCACGAGAGAACAACCACGGGCTTGGGTTGTTTGATATTGCGGTGGTCGGAGAATGACGCGGAAGGTGGAGCGAGTGGTACTTGAGGCGGCTCGCAAGGTGGTAGACGGTGGTGGTGTTGTGGGAAGAGACCCGAAACAGAGGAGAGAGAGAGAAAATTGGCCCTTCTTGGGCTGCGTTTTCCAACGTATTGAGGGGCTATTTCCGGCGAATTCGTGATTGAGAATGTGGATCAGGAGGTAGTTGGTGGCGATGGTGGTGTTTTTGTGGTTGGCACTGGGCGATTGGTAGTGACGGTGGTGAGTTGTGGTGGATGGCAGTGGGTGTCTGGTGGTGACGGTGGTGAGTTGTGGTGGACGACAATGGTTGGTTGGTGGTTATGGTGGTGAGTTATGGTAAATGGCCGTGGGTGATTGGTGGTGATGGTGGGTTGTTGTGGTGACATGGCATAATTATTAGTTTTAGTTAAAGTTAATTAGAATTGAAATTGATTAATTAAACTAGAACGAATTACAATAAGACACGTGTGCAATTAACCCATTCTCCTGGTCATCAACCTGTTTCAACTGGTCACAGTGCATTATGAGCAGATTGGGATAAAAGGTTGGATTATTAAATAATAATCAAAAGGTTGGATTATTTTGAGCAAACGGCCCAAAGGTTGGATTATTAGAATAAACTTTTCCTATATATATATATATATATATATATATATATATATATATATATATATATATATATATATATATATATATATATACATTTAAATGAGAAATACATTTAAATGAGAAATGAGAAAGAATAAGGACCGTGTGATTTTAGCTGGTCAACGACTCAGATCAAATTATTAACGCGATATTTAAGAACTTCACAAATAACCCAAAGCCACAAGCCCACAACTATTGAACTTTATTTCTCTCTCCTCAAAACCGTGAATTTCACAAATTTTTGGATACAAAAATTTCACAAGTTATACTCTATCGTTCGTTGAATTCAGTGATTCTTCTCATATGATTCGATTTTAAGTGGTTTGCTTCAATCGATGGGGATGGATAGAATTATCAACTAATTAAATGTGAAATTCAACCTCAATAAATTTCAACATGTTCATGAAGTAAGCAGGTTGAGGTTTGAAGTTTGCTGATATTTTTCTTATTTATATTAAATTCTATAAGGCTATAATTACATAATATGAGATTTTTCTTTCTCGTCTGAATTTTTGCATGAAGTATGGTTGATCGTTTTTCACTTATATCTAATTTATATTTTATGATTTTTAAAAATATTTTAGTTGTAAAGCTTGATGTATTTCTGCTCATACATGAACTACCTTGACTTAATTGCTTGACTATTAGTGAATTAGAGTTGGAATGGGTGGAATCATGTGATGAAAGTTATGGAAGTAAGTTCTTAGAGTTACACAAGCTATTATTCAAATTCTAGGGAACATGTTGTTAGAGGTATAGAAGGTAGTAACCAGAATCACGACTCACCACTTTCGTTAGAGTTGCAGAGAGTAATTAGAGTTATAACAACATTTAGTTAGAGTTATAAACTACTAGTTAAAGTTATACCAATGACATATTCTTTTTGCACCATATAACGTTGCGAGTTTCCAAATTCGCCATATACTCCAACGTTTTAAAAAATACATTAACCTACCCTTATGACTAACGGAAGTCTAACACCGTTAGCCAATAACCCTTAATCCCCCTCTAACGCTATTTAAATCATCTAAACCTAACCCCCTCAAACCATAACCCCTAATCTAATACCCTAACCCTAACCACCCAACCACCACCCCTCCCTCCCACCCCACCCCCGCAGCTACACCACCCCCTTATCCTCCTTCCCCCACCCCCGCAGCCCCCTCTCCCCTTCCCTCGCAGTCCCGCAACCCCCTCCCCTTCGGTCATAATTGTGTATATATTAGCTCTGTAATATAATTGTTCCGGTAATAAAACAGGTGGCGGTCTTCAGACAAGTCTGCCATG